>RCWM02001087.1:0-120629 GCA_003667255.2 Euschistus heros
GGTATGCTTTGTTGTAAACGGGAAAATTTAGATTCGTATACTCAAGGAGAGGTATTATTTTTGGGAAGTCGGTTATATGAAACAGGTTTTTGGGCGATTTGACTGTCTATGGAGGGGTAAGAACTTCTTGTATGTGCACAAGTAATTCTTTGAGGAATTTAATGGCTGTATTTTCTGTTTCTGATAAAGGGAGTATTATGTTCGACATTTTTTCGAATGATTTGGTGAATTTGGGTTTATAAATGTATCATGTGCTGGGTGTTCGGGATAAGGCAGAAGTTTGAAGATATAGTTAATTGCTAACTTTTTCCTTCAGAATAACAAGGGCGGTATTCCTGCTTCATAACATAAAGTAAAAATAGGACTAGTTCTAAAAGCTCCTGTCGCTAAACGAATCCCAGTATGATGGAAGGTATTAATTTTATTTACTATTCTGAGTCGGGCAGAACCATAAATAAAACAGCCATAATCTAGTTTTGAGCGAATTATAGAGCGATATATTTTTATTATTATTAGTCTGTCGGAACCCCAAGAAGTACCACTGAGATATTTTAATACGGTTAGTCTCTTTGTGGATGTTGAATTTAGGGTGGACATGTGAGAGTCCCGGATACCTTTGTATGGCCTATTCTAAATCTGGTCATGACAACCTCCTCTCTGCGATTTAGAAGACTTGTTGTGACCCATGGCTTTACCAACTTTTTTATTGTTTTCAACTTGTTTGGTAAGCTTTCGTTCCACGTTCATTGCCAATTTCCTATTATTTTAATTTTGAGGTGAAGGCTTATTTCCTGAGGTGTTACAATAGCAATGACATGACCAGGGAGTGTAAGTGATTGCTTCGCTGCTGTGTCTGCAAGTTCGTTGCCAATGATTTTTAATGTAGTGACTTGGTACCCAGCTAAAGTAAACCGACTTTCTTAAATTTTGCAGTATACTGAGGTAGTAGTGGATTTTAAGGATGACTGGATGTTTGGGATACATGTTATTTAAACCTTTTAGTGAACTTAGTGAATCTGTTACTATTGGGATGTTGCTTTGTGTTATTGATATGGAGTAGTGAAGTTCTGCTGTATATATGTTGCATAATTTGTGTAATTTCATTTTATGAGTGGAGGTATGTGTAACAAAGGAAGATGCTGTCTCTTTGTGGATGTTGAATTTAGGCTGGACATGTGAGAGTCCCGGTTTACTTTGTATGGCCTATTCTAAATCTGGTCATGACAACCTCCTCTCTGCGATTTAGAAGACTTGTTGTGACCCATGGCTTTACCGACTTTTTTATTGTTTTCAACTTGTTTGGTAAGCTTCTGTTCCACGTACATTGCCAATTTCATATTATTTTAATTTTAAGGTGAAGGCTTATTTCCTGAGGTGTTAGTGGATTTTAAGGATGACTGGATGCTTGGGATACATGTTATTTAAACCTTTTACTAAACTTAGTGAATCTGTTACTATTGGGATGTTGCTTTGTTATATTGACATAGAGTAGTGAAGTTCTGCTGTATATATATTGCATAATTTCATTTTATGAGTGGAGCAATGGGTAACAAAGGATGATGCAGTTGAATCGTCAGATTTAGATCCGCCAGTATAGGTTACGAAGGGTTCGGGTATGCCCTGAAGTAAACGTTCGAATTCGGATTTGTATTCACAAGGAGAGGTTATATTTTTGGGAAGTCGGCTTAAATGAAACAGTGTTTTGGGAGATTTGACTGTCCATAGAGGGGTAAGAACTTCTTGTATGTGCACAAGTAATTCTTTGAGGAATTTAATGTCTGTATTTTCTGTTTCTGATAAAGGGAGTGGTGTGTTCGACATTTTTCCGAATGAGTTGGTGAATTCTGGTTAAAAAATGTATTCGGGATAAGGCAGAAGTTTGAAGATATAGTTAATTGCTATCTTTTTCCTTCAGAATAACAAGAGCGTTATTCCTGCTTCATAACACAAAGTAAGAATAGAACTAGTTCTAAAAGCTCCTGTCGCTAAGCGAATCCCAGTATGATGGACGGTATTAATTTTATTTACTATTCGGAGTCAGGCAGAACCATAAATAAAACAGCCATAATCTAGTTTTGAGCAAATTATAGAGCGATATATTTTTATTATTATTAGTCTGTCGGAACCCCAGGAAGTACCACTAAGATATTTTAATACGGTCAGTCTCTTTGTGGATGTTGAATTTAGAGTGGACATGAGAGAGTCGCGGTTAACTTTGTATGGCCTATTCTAAATCTGGTCATGACAACCTCCTTTCTGCGATTTAGAAGACTTGTTGTGACCCACGGCTTTACCGACTTTTTTATTGTTTTCAACTTGTTTGGTAAGCTTTCGTTCCACGTTCATTGCCAATTTCCTATTATTTTAATTTTGTGGTGAAGGCTTATTTCCTGAGGTGTTACAATAGCAATGACATGACCAGGGAGTGTAGGTGATTGCTTCGCCGCTTTGTCTGCAAGTTCGTTGCCAATGATTTTTAATGTAGTGACTTGGTACCCAGCTAAAGTAAACCGACTTTCTTAATTTTTGCAGTATACTGAGGTAGTAGTGGATTTTAAGGATGACTGGATGTTTGGGATACATGTTATTTAAATGTTTTAGTGAACTTAGTGAATCTGTTACTATTGGGATGTTGCATTGTTTTATTGATATGGAGTAGTGAAGTTCTGCTGTATATATATTGCATAATTTGTGTAATTTCTTTTTATGAGTGGAGTTATGTGTAACAAAGGAAGGTGCTGTCTCTTTGTGGATGTTGAATTTAGGCTGGACATGTGAGAGTCCCGGTTTACTTTGTATGGCCTATTCTAAATCTGGTCATGACAACCTCCTCTCTGCGATTTAGAAGACTTGTTGTGACCCATGGCTTTACCGACTTTTTATTGTTTTCAACTTGTTTGGTAAGCTTCCGTTTCACGTACATTGCCAATTTCCAATTTTTTTAATTTTGAGGTGAAGGCTTATTTCCTGAGGTGTTACAATAGCCATGCCACGACCTGGGAGTGTAAGTGCTTGCTTCGCTGCTGTGTCTGCATGTTCGTTGCCAATAATTCCAATGTGGTGACTTGGTACGCAGATAAAGTAAACCGACTTTCCCAAATTTTGCAGTATACTGAGGTAGTAGTGGATTTTAAGGATGACTGGATGTTTGGGATACATGTTATTTAAACCTTTTAGTGAACTTAGTGAATCTGTTACTATTGGGATGTTGCTTTGTTTTATTGATATGGAGTAGTGAAGTTCTGGTGTACGTATATTGCATAATTTGTGTAATTTCATTTTATGGGTGGAGTTATAAGTAACAAACGAAGATGCAGTTGAATCGTCAGATTTAGATCCGTCAGTATAGATTACGAATGGTTCTGGTATGCTTTGTTGTAAACGGGCAAATTTGGATTCGTATTCACAAGGAGAGGTATTATTTTTGGGAAGTCGGTTATATGAAGCAGGTTTTTAGGCTATTTGACTGTCTATGAAGGGGTAAGAACTTCTTGTATGTGCACAAGTAATTCTTTGAGGAATTTAATGGCTGTATTTTCTGTTTCTGATAAAGGGAGTGTTGTGTTCGACATTTTTCGGAATGATTTGGTGAATTTGGGTTTATAAATGTATTATGTGCTGGGTGTTCTGGATAAGGCTGAAGTTTGGAGATATAGTTAATTGCTAACTTTTTCCTTCAGAATAACAAGGGCGGTATTCCTGCTTCATAACATAAAGTAAGAATAGGACTAGTTCTAAAAGCTCCTGTCGCTAAACGAATCCAAGTATGATGGAAGGTATTAATTTTATTTACTATTCAGAGTCGGGCAGAACAATAAATAAAACAGCCATAATCTAGTTTTGAGCGAATTATAGAGCGATATATTTTTATTATTATTAGTCTGTCGGAACCCCAAGAAGTACCACTAAGATATTTTAAGACGGTTAGTCTCTTTGTGGATGTTGAATTTAGATCGGATATGAGAGAGTCCCGGTTTCCTTTGCATTGCCTATTCTAAATCTGGTTATGACAACCTCCTCTCTGCGATTTAGAAAACTTGTTGTGATCCTCGGCTTTATCGACTTTTTTATTGTTTTCAACTTGTTTGGTAAGCTTCCGCTCCACGGACATTGCCAATTTCCAATTATTTTAATTTTTGAGGTGAAGGCTTATTTCCTGAGGTGTTACAATAGCAATGCCACGACCTGGGAGTGTAAGTGCTTGCTTCGCTGCTGTGTCTGCATGTTCATTGCCAATAATTCCAATTTGGTGACTTGGTACCCAGATAAAGTCGACCGACTTTCCCAAATTTTGCAGTATACTGAGGTAGTAGTGGATTTTAAGGATGACTTGATGTTTGGGATACATGTTATTTAAACCTTTTAGTGAACTTAGTGAATCTGTTACTATTGGGATGTTGCTTTGTTTTATTGTATGGAGTAGTGAAGTTCTGCTGTATATATATTGCATAACTTGTGTAATTTCATTTTATGAGTGGAGTTATAAGTAACAAAGGAAGATGCCGTTGAATCGTCAGATTTAGATCCGTACGAAGGGTTCTGGTATGCTTTGATGTAAACGGGCGAATTTGGATTCGTATTCACAAGGAGAGGTATTATTTTTGGGAAGTCGGTTATATGAAGCAGGGTTTTAGGCGATTTGACTGTCTATGGAGGGTTAAGAACTTCTTGTATGTGAACAGGTAATTCTTTGAAGAATTTAATGGCTGTATTTTCTGTTTTTAATAAAGGGAATGTTGTGTTCGAAATTTCTCCGAATGCTTTGGTGAATTTGGGTTTAAAAATGTATTATGTGCTGGGTGTTCGGGATAAGGCAGAAGTTTGAAGATATAGTTAATTGCTAACTTTTTCCTTCTGAATGACAATGGCGGTATTCCTGCTTCACAACACAAACTAAGAATAGGACCTGTTCGGAACGCTCCTGTCGCTAAACGAATCCCAGTAAGATGGACTGTATTAATTTTATTTACTATTCGGAGTCGGGCAGAACCATTAATGAAATAGCCATAATCTAGTTTGGAGCAAATTATAGTGCGATATATTTTTATTAATGTTAGTCTGTCGGAACTCCAAGAAGTACCACTAAGATATTTTAATACGGTTAGTTTCTATGTGGATGTTGATTTTAGGGTAGAAACGTGAGAATCCCAAGTTATTCTACGATCTAATACCATTCTTAAGAATCTATGAGAGTTTGTGTAAGCTATTATGGAATTACCTAGACGGAGTTCAGGAGAGAGAGGACTGTTTCTTTTACGGCTTAAATGAAGACATCTTGATTTTTCGGTGGAGAATTGAAGGTCAATGGCTACAGACCAGCTACACAATCTATTTTTAGCTTCCTGTAGTTAATTTTTAATATTTTCAATGTTCTCGTTGCGACATATTATGGCCAAGTCATCAGCGAATAATAATGGCTTGACACCTCTCGGTAAGTTAAGTCCCAGGTTCTTTATTGCCCGGCAAAACAAGGTTGGACTGATGCCACAACCCTGAGGAACACCGTTGGCCTGTTTATGAGTATCTGATAGTTCACAACCAATTCTTACTCGGAAGTGGCGATAGAATAGAAATTGTCTAATATAAGTGAAATACGTCCTCTGATTCCGGCGGAGTTTATTAAGGATTATGTTGTAATTGATGTTACCAAAGGCTTTTTTTTAAGTCAAAGAATATCGCAATGATCTGTTGAGAATTGATAAAGGAATATTAGGCTTCGTTCTCTAATATGACCAGGTGATCTAAAGTGGATCTTTTCTTGCGGAAACCGGACTGGAATGGTTGTAGTAAATTGTTATTTTCTATCATTCACATTAATCTTTTATTTACCATTCACTCCATAATCTTACTAAGGCAGCTTGTAAGAATTATGGGTCGATAGCTGCTTGGGATTCTTTTGTCCTTTCCGGTTTTTAGAATAGGGATTATTATTGAGTTACGCCATGTTTTTGGAAGTAATAACCTAAAAATAAACGTTATTACATTGTTCCTGGATTTCATCTAAATGACTATTCATGATCATGAGATCGGCGCACCAGTATCCACTACTCTTTCAGCGCTCTCTTTGAAGCCATCGTTTTAATGTTATGCGTTATGAGAAACATCATTTTGAAGCTAGTTGTATTATCCAGAGGTTTTGGTTAATACGTTACACAGTTTTCTGTATATGATTTATGATTAAGTATTACGGCTGAATTAAGCTTTTTACATAATGCATTAAAAGTGAATACAACATAATTTGTTTCTTATATTGTTAGGGGTAAAATTAAAAAAAGTAACACTCCGATAGCATAATTAGGTTTCGAGCTATCAGCATATAACCAGAGTTCCGTAATTGTAATATTGCTGAAGGGGTGGGGAAAAAGCAAGAGGAGTGGGAGTCGGGACTTCGTGTTTTTTTAGTGTATACCCCCAGCAAATATTCAGCTTTCCCCTAATTAGTAGCGACACGAAACCTTTATTGACTGGGCTAAATAAGAACGGCCAATAACTCAAGGAGCAGAAGAGTTACCCTTTTGGTCGGTTCAACTCTTCATGTTGCCAGAGGCAATCAAATATTGACTCCAGATTCACTTTCTATTTTCAGGAACAAGACGGCCGTATAGGCCAATTCACTGGCAGAGTGATCACAATATCCTTTGAATCAAGTCTAATGTCTTTAAAGGAATTATTAAGGTGAAGCTGGATTATGGCTCCTAACAAGAAAGGACTTGATACAACTTTAAATAAAACCCTCCAATGGCAGAAAAGTTAATAATTCATTTTTATCATTATTACGCTATAAGAATCTTAGAAAGTCTTGATCAGATAAATATAAGCCTATTCTAATATCAGCAACCTTTATCCAAGCAGTAACTAAGCGATGGCTTATTTTCCTCGTGAGATGAACTAAATAAGACTAAAAAAAAAAAAAAAAAAAAAACATCTTTGCCGACAAGACAACTGATATAGTACAGAAATTTGCATTGAAGATTCAACTCCAAAAAGAAAAAGATCCGACTGATGGAAATTTCTTACCACTCTTAGCTCTAAATGTGATAAAAAGTCTTCCTCAAAAATATATTTGTTATTGGGGGAGGGGGGAGGTGAAAGTAGTATGTTATTAGCTGTTTGATAGTCCAGGTAACGAAGGCCAGAAAAGGCCAAAAATGGAACATAAATCATGTAAAAGCCAATTTTGTCACAGTTGTAGGCGGAGGTGTCTCTAAAAACATACTAAAAGTACTATGGGAGGGGGTTGAGCTAAGGGTGGGGGTGCTCTCAAGATCGTTTTTTTGTTGTTTTTTTTCAGTTTTTCGGTGAGACTCTTTGCTCTAGCGAAAATGTGTTATTGTACTAAATTAGTTAACATAAAAATGTTTACAAAAAAGAATGTATAAATTAGGTTTCTGGGATAAATGGTTAAGGAGATATAGTGGGGGAATAAGGAAAATTAAAAGTTCATTGTTAAAATTGAAATTTTATTGTTAGAAATGGATATTTTATTACTAGTAATTAAATTAAATTAGATTCTGCCTTCAGAGGTGGTGGTGTGTACAAGCGTCTCTATACAACCTGTGTGTTTCATGTTATTTTCTTCACGTATCTTCTTCAAATTTGACATTCAAGTGTTTTTTAGTGTTTTAGTGAATACTGTGAAATCTGAAGTTGATACCTTCAACGGTTTTCACAGAATTTAATAAGAAACAGAACGATCAGTTTGGATGTTTAATCCAGGTAGGTGCCCTTATCTCTCTGTCTTATCGGTGTGGTGGGGGCTGTAACAGTCTGGCATACTTAGTTGTCTTCTAAGCATTAAGGGGAAGGCATTACTGGTTATTATCGTCTTCAACTTACGAAATACGATACGATTAAAGACATCAATTTAGTATTCATTTATTAATTGTTAAATAGATAGTAATCGGCATCAAACAGCAGACTGACGAGTCATTTGGCTTCTTGCTGCTCCTTCGAGACAGGTAGCGCTAGTGAGGCTGGCACGTGCGGCATGGCTTGACTCATTCTTCTTGGAATTTTAGAAGGCGGCTTACAGTTTCCTCTTGTCGGCCTTTATCCATTCGTTGCTTATCTTTTGAAGCCCGTGCGCTTATCAAAAATGGTCACCTGTGGTGTATTGGCTAGCATAACAACCTACTAAACCCAAGATCGCAGGTTCGGAGCCCGGCAGATAACCTTAGGATTTTTTAAAGGGAGTAAAAAATCCTTAGCTATGCCGTCCTTCGGAGGGGACGTAAAATGGGGGTCCCGAGCCTGTGCGATGCCAGGTACTCGTTGAAGATCTCTATCCTAATTATACCTGGATAGGCAAAATTAAGGACTCCCACCGTAGCATCGTCCGATTAGCCATAGCAGCATAAAGTGACGTTAAACGAAATAAATAAAAAAGCTTATCAATTTTGAAATATTCAACATCAGACGAATAAGAACGAAACTTATTTTGGAAAAATTAGACATATATATGTATATATATATATATATATATATATATATATATATATATATATATATATATATATATATACTAACTCACTCACTCACTCACTCGCTACAGTCCTTGCAGGACCTGGGCCTCTGCCACCGTTCTTCCCCATGCCTCGCGGTCTACAGCGAGGCTCCTCCAGATCTTTCTTATACCTTCCACCAAGTCCTCAATCCACCGCCGCCTGGGTCTGCACCTTTTACTTTTTCCTCCTGGTGCACTATTTAGCATCATTTTGGGCAGCCTACAGTGCTCCATCCAAAAAAAATAAAAAAAAACAAAGTTTTACAGGTCGTAAAATTAATTTTTGACATTATCTCATTACAACCAACTTATATTTTACAATGGTAGAAAAAAATGCGAAAATCTACAAAAATGTATAATTTTTTAGAAGAGTACGAAGACAAATGTGACAGATGAAACTGTGACTGAGCTTCTAAAAGTTGTTTGTATTCTGGCAGAAATTGGAATGTGCTGAATCGCAGCAGTAAAGATAAATTATGGTTAGTCAATCGGTTCCTGACGCTGTTTTTGCGAAGCTTCATAGTAGAAAACACCTGTTCACAGATGTAGGAAGATGCAACCATCGCAATTATCTCCTGAGCGCGAGATTTCAGGTTTGGGAAACTTGATTTTGACAAGGCGTTGTTAAACTCAATTTTAGAAACGCTCATAAATAGTTACATTATTTCATTGCAACTCAATCAGTTCGAGCTGCAATTCTGGTTTAACCGATTCACAATACACATTAAATGGCATGCTAAAAATGGTTAGGTTCTATTCAATAAATTTGAAATCTTGGAATCTTCTTTCAAATCCTTTATGAAGATACACCTGGTTTGTTTTCATTTCTCCTAAGTTTTTCTTCCGTATCTGCAATAGATTTTAGTATTGGTTAATGAGTAAAATCTTTCTTGATTAATTGTTTGAAAAATAGCTTCAATTGCATTTTGCATTTACTGCAATAAAAAATCTTAAGAGGCCAACAGATAAATCAGGTGTACGCAGTGTATTAGGTTATATTAATTTAAAGAGTTTCAATTGAATTACAGATTATTTGTGTTCTTCCCCAATACTATCTATATATGACACAAATAAGGAAGTGTACATTGAAACTGATACTAGCTATAGAAGCATTGGGGCTTGTTTGAGACAGCCTCAAGTTAATAGAATATTACATCCCGTGGCGTATTTTTCTAAAAAGCTATCGGCAAGAGAAAAAAAATGGATATAATTTATCTCGAGTGCAAGGCTATCAAAGATTCCATAAAATATTGGCTGTACTATTTTCTTGGTAGACCATTTTATGTATGTACTGGAAAATTTAAAGACGAAGGCTCGGGCGGATGAAACATTGGGAGAATTGGTGCATTACCTTTCTCAATTCAATTTTAAGATCATTTACAAAAAAGGCAAAGACAATATTTTAGCTGATTTATTATCCAGACAGCCAGTGCTAGAATATTTTGAGAATGAGGACGCTATTCAGGTAGTTAATTTAATAGAACTACAAGAGATTATACTTGACCAACTAAATAATGTAGACAAACTAATTTTTAAGAACACTTAATCACGTCGTGACATTACTTACAAAAACATAGGAGATAGATCCAGATTATTTTTATCGGTTCCATTTGGCTTCAAATTAGTCAGTAAAGTACATGACTACTGCGGTCATATTGAGGTAGCATAGTTAAGCGAAACAAAATGGCCCTTTTTATTACTTTAAGAATTTAGGCAAACTAATAAGTGATTTCTGCAATGGGTGTTCGATTTGCAGGAAAAATAAAGCCCGCAGGAACAAGGTTATTAGACTTATGTCAAAACTGGGTCCTGCTACCTCACCATTCAAAATTATGGTGTTTTACAGACATAAAATGACACTGTTTTACAGATCTGCCAGGATCTGACGTTTTTTCGAGGCCGAGGGACATCCTTGGCCACTCTCTCCTTCCACAATTAGAATTAGCTTTTTCGTCCTTAAGGATTGCTGTTTTTAACTGTTTTTAAGGACACTGTTTTACAGATCTGCCAGGATCTGACGATTTTTTGAGGCCGACGGACATCCTTGGCCACTCTTTCCATCCACAATTAGAATTAGCTTTTTCGTCTTTAAGGATTGCTGTTTTAACGGGTTTTTTTTAAGTTATCCGAAGGATAACTTCCTCCATTGTTGTCCTCCAGGATACTGTTTTAAAATATTTAACGGTTTTAAGATCGCGGACCTAAAAAGGATACTTTTTAAAATATATTCGACTATTTGACTGTTTTAAGACGGGGGAAGGATACTAATTCGTTGTTAACGCATTCTATGGGAGGCTGAAGATAGTTTTTCAACGCTAACGACTCCTTCCCGTTTACTCTTTTTGCTAAAAAGGTACGATATAGAAGAGTGGCGGTGGGGGTTCGGGGTGGGATAAGAGATGGCTTCTGTTTTAAGGACATTGTTTTACAGATCTGCCAGGATCTGACGATTTTTGAGGCCGAAGGACCTCCTTGGCCACTCTCTCCATCCACAATTAGAATTAGCTTTTTCGTCCTTAAGGATTGCTGTTTTAACTGTTTTTAAGGACACTGTTTTAAAGATCTGCCAGGATCTGACGATTTTTTGAGGCCGACAAAGAACATCCTTGGCCACTCTTTCCATCCACAATTAGAATTAGCTCTTTCGTTTTTTAGGATTTCTGTTTAACCGGTTTTTTAAGTTAGCCGAAGGATAGCTTCCTACATTGTTGTCCTCCAGGATACTGTTTTAAAATATTTAACGGTTTTAAGATGGCGGACCTTAAAAGGACACTTTTTAAAAAATTTTCGACTATTTGACTGTTTTAAGACGGGGGAAGGATACTAATTCGTTGTTAACGCATTCTATGGGAGGCTGAAGATAGTTTTTCAACGCTAACGACTCCTTCCCGTTTACTCTTTTTGCTAAAAAGGTACGATATAGAAGAGTGGCGGTGGGGGTTCGGGGTGGGATTAAGAGATGGCTTCTGTTTTTAAGGACATTGTTTTACAGATCTGCCAGGATCTGACGATTTTTTGAGGCCGAAGGACATCCTTGGCCACTCTCTCCATCCACAATTAGAATTAGCTTTTTCGTCCTTAAGGATTGCTGTTTTCAACTGTTTTTAAGGACACTGTTTTACAGATCTGCCAGGATCTGACGATTTTTTGAGGGCGAAGGACATCCTTGGCCACTCTCTCCATCCACTTAATTAAGTTAAAGGTAAAAAAATATATATAAATAAATAAAAATAAACAAAAATCATAACAATACATGTGTGTGTTATTGAGAATAAGCCAAGCATTATATTTACAAGAAGAATTGTAGGGATAAATATTCTAGTTGGAAAATGCCTATTAAATTAAATATGTACCATTGTATTAATTAAAATTCTTGGATGATTTTTTACTCCAAAAATGAAGTCCCAATACCTTTTATGATTTATTAACGTTTTAAAATGAACAGGAAAACCAACTAAAACGTAACCTTTCTTAGAGCAGTCAGTAGACGTAATAAAATTACGCACTATCTTTTTCCATTGATTGATAGTCCTAAAAATTTTTGATATTGCATCTTTTGACATCCTTATTAAACTCCCATATCCTCTTTCTAAAATTATAATACGGCCTTTTCTCTTAGCTGTTTTTAACGAATGCATTCCGAGTAGGACCATTAACAGATCTCTTTCAAGCTTACTATTTTCAAATAAAGCCGAAAACTTATAAGAAGTGGGTGAATGGTAATCAACGTCTGGAACACAGATAGTTTTCCTTGTTGTTGATTTCCTCATTATTTCAATTGCTAGAAAAATGGGTGAAGATGGAGGTTTTTTACTTAAATAGTTATTAGAAAAAAAAATACATGCATATGTATGTATGTTTGTTGCTTTTAAGGGCAACAAATTGCTTGTGGTTTTTTTGTGTGTTTTTACCACACACATATGGTATATACATATATATTCACTAAAGGAGATTTAATTTAGCCTTCCAGCAGGCGCGCGGGGGGCAGAGCGACCTTATTTTGAACTTTTTTATAAAATAACTTCTGAATACCGCCAACAATATCCAAGACCCATACTTCTATTCTTAAAGTGGCGTTCAGGGATGGTGTGGTGGGAGTTGGCTTGAGTTCTCAACATCCCTTCATTAGTTAGTTTTCGTTGAAGTGGAGAAATCATTGCTGGGGACCTTCTTGGCCCCGCGCGACTAGTGCGATGAAATCATTTGATGTGATAAAAATAAGATTGTTTTATTTAAAAATGGCTTTTGGTCTGATGAAAGCACATTTGGAGACTAGATCAACAATTCTAACATTGCCTATTACCAAGTGGGAATTTTTGAAAAGATATAGTCAAAAGCCTACGACTTCCGAAGATCTTCCTCAAAAACGGCAAGGACCGTCTAAAGGTGCTATTATTGTGACAGGAAAAAAAGACAAGACTGCAAGAAAAACCTGTGATATTTGCAAACATAATGTGTGCAAAGAACAAAAGAAACTAGTCTGTCTTAAATGCACCATGCAACACGAAATCTCAGAAACCACCGAACGGATCGGAATAATATGCAGCTTCCTCTAGGGCCCTAGGTGGACACTAAGAAAGGAATTTAAAAAATCGGCCTGGGTCGCGGCTAATTCGCCAAAAATGCTATTACAATTTTATTGCATGAATTATAATAGATTAATTATCATATGGTATTTGGAAATAAACTAAGTTAAAAAAAAAATAGGTTAGATGTTCAAGCCACACACTTTGACCACAAATTAAGTTCCTTATAGTTGTAAACAAACAAAAATACGATCGATGTCGAAACCTTATAACTAGTACTTTCTGTAGCTGCCTTACAAGTTTGAGTTGTTTCGTGACGAGAAGATATTAAAAAGACTTACGTTAAAGAGGAGGTTAAAAGACTTAGGAAAGGAAACAACCAAGCCTAGGACCCAGTACTATTGTGAAACCCACTTTTTTCACCACCTTTCTAACTATAACTCTAGAACTATTCACTCCATCAAAAATATCATTTTTGTATCTGGAAGCTGATTAAAATTACTTTTAGATCCTACATATGAAATTTTGACCGATAACCGTTAAACACTCGTTCCAGCACGCAGAGGCCAAGTACTGCACTGAAATCCACTTTTTTTGGCACATTTCTTGCTATGACACCAAAACTATTAATCTCATCCAAAATATCATTTTTCAATAAGTTGCTGATTAAATTTACAACTAGATCTTATATATGAAATATTGAAAACACTCATGCCAGCTCGCTGAGTACCCGTTCTGAGTTGAAATTCACATTTTTTCGGCACATTTCTTTGTGCCACCAAAACTTTATTTTTTCATCTTAAATCTGATTAAATTTTCTAACAGATCGTATATATGAAATTTTGTACTAGACGCGTAAAACACACACGCTGAGGACCCCGTACCGATGGGAAGCCCACGTTTTGTTGGCTCCTTTTCCTCTGTTACTCCGAAACTGTTAATCTCATCCGAAATTTCATTTACTATTAGATCTTATATCAAAAATTCTGAATAAAGTTCTTGAACACCCATGCCAACCCACTGACCATGAATGATAATCGTCAAATTGAGCCTAAACATACACATTTACACTTTTGGCGTGGTTATTTCTCGGAATTTAACTATAATCAAATATATGTTTTATCAGTAAATTAAATTAGCTTTCAGAATAAAGAATAAAATTTACGATGGAATTAACAGTTTTGGAGTTGTAGTCTAAAGAGTACCGAAAAACGCGTTTTCGCGGAGAAGTGCGACTTACCACAAATTATTTTATGCTTGCGCTTTTGATAATTTCGATTTATAAAGGAACTGGGCTATTCATTTATAAATTTATTTTAATGGTTAATTTTCTTTCAGGTACGTTGAATAATTGAAAAAAAAAAAATCAGGAAAATGGTAATACACGAAATATGAGAATTAGCACATCCTCGAAGAAGGTTGAACGTGTGGCAGAAACATGTGCGGCAGATTATGGGACTCTCATGAATCATTGATGTTCATTAGAATGGTTAATTAGAATAAGAGTTGAGAGATTATAAATATTATTCATAATTATTACACGCGAATTGGCCACTTAAGTATCATGCTACAGTTTTATTTCCTATTATTCGTTTCTAATGCATTTAGTTTCCTCTGCCTCCAATATTCCTTCAAGCGTTCTTTAGCCTGCTTATTTTGGTCTGTCCACGTTCGTCTGCTTCTCTCAGGTCTCCCTTCAGCTTGAAACATGTTCACTCTATTCCTAAATGTACCTCTTGGGACTCTGCATTGATCAATCGTTGCTGGTATTTCCTAACTTCTTTAATACACGATTGGTCTTTCTCCAGAGGTAGTTGAATATCTGTTTTTTGTCTTCGTTCATTCTGTACAAACGTCCGAGAAACGTCAATCTTCCCTTCCGCATAGTCTTTGAGATTCTTTCCACGTTCTAATAGGCTTCTTTGTTGCTTCACAGTTTTCATCCATCTTCAGCCTGTACCACACCCATGATCTTCTTTAAAATGTTCATTTCCAAGACTTCCAGCTTCTCGACACTAGCACTATAGTTCATCGATAGGCATTCACTGGCGTAGAGACATTCAGTTTTGACGACGGTGTTGTAGTGCATTATTTTGGCATTCCAAGAGATGGATTTATAACTCTTAATATTAATGAAATATTATGGTTAATATTAATTAAATATTCCTCTTAATATTAATAAAGCTGGGGCTAAGTTCAGGCAACCTATTGGGTCCTTAGGTGTTGGATCGCTGGATGTCCTGTCAGTTCGACAGGACAGCTGTGAATATATCGAATAGGCAGCCCCGAACCATGAATGGCAGCGTTATCACGGTGGGGAAGGTGGATGGTGGCGTGACCAATCTCGCAAGTACCCCAATCGCAAGAGCCCAATGAAGAAGATATGAAGAGGCGAGTATGCGCCGTTTCTAAATAAGTGAAGCCTGACCAGCAAAGCGGAAATGCTCAGGTAGACAGGACCCGTAAGTCAGGCATGACAACCAGGCTAAGGGAAAGTGACCCCAACAGAAAATCTCTGTACCTACAGGTTGGGGGTTTATTTCAGGCCAGCACCCTGCTAGTAGAAAATCTTTTTCAACCTAAAATAAGACAAAGAAAAGAAAAGCCGGACAGAAATATTGGTAAACGGACTTGGAAACTGAAAAGGTTAATAGGAATAGGAACATGGAACGTGCAGAGTCTCTCTAATAATAAACTGAGGTATTCGCCGAGATGGAGAAGTCCAAACTTGACATCGTGGTTTTTACAGAGACAAAAGTGAAGGAATTGGATTTACATCTGGAATAAAGTACATAACGGTGAGCGGGCTAGGGCAGGAGTCTTCATTGCAATCCGAGGAAAACATAAGCGATGGATTACTTTTCATGAGATGGTCTCGGAAAGGATTATCAGATTAGATATAAGAATATTCGGATACAATGTTTCTATTCTAGGAATATATAGCCCAGATAATAATATATTGGCCGGCGAAAAGAATCTTTACGATGACGTTTTTGGAGTCCATCCAGAAAAGATCAGGCACAAGGATTCATAATGGAAGATATGAATGCTCAAATTGGAAAGGAAGAAAAAGAAAATCCGGTAGCGGATACATGTAGAGATGAAGGTATAAATAATAACGGCACCAGACTCCGGGATATATGCGAGGAATTTGAATTAAAAATATAAAACACGTTTTTTCAACACAAAAAGGAGCATCAGTTCACATGGAGTTAACTGGGATTCAGACCTTCTATCCTGGATTACTGTCTAACAAAGCAACAAAGCCTACAACCAGTAACGGATGTGAGAGTCCTGCAATGCATGGAATGTAGCAGCAACCAGTATTTGATTAGAGCAAAATGCTTTCACTGTGGAGAAACAAGCAGGATGCATCTGAACAAACAATCCGATTGCTTAGATGAGCGTAAATATATGATTCATCTGCTCAATGGCAAAAGCGTAAGCGAGCTTTACAAACATCGCCTAGAAGGCAAAGTAATGGATAATAGGGGTATTAATGGCATAGAAATATATAAACACATCAAAAATGTATTAATGAAGCAGCAATTGAAGCCTTAGGAAAGATAGAAAGTTACCCTCCAAAGCAGTGGTGGAACAGTGAAATAGAAGGAAAGGTAGACAAGAAAAATTTACTCTTCAATAAGTGGCTATGTAGTGGAAACCAAGATGATAGGAGAGAATATAGAAATCTAAACAAACGGGTAAAGCGTACTGTCAACCAAGCATGTTGTATGGGATAATGGGAAGCATGCTGTAGGAGGATTGAAATTACCCTGGGCTGCAGTAAGATTCGTGAATCATAGAGGGTACTAAAGGCGCTCGGGAAACAAATGAAGGGAAATGTGATTCATCTAATAAGTGAAAGGACCTGGTTGGAATATTACAAAAACCTGCTCACAGAAACTTGGCCGAAATGGTCAGGCTTATATCTACCTGAGGAGGATGCACAAGGGAATGTTATCATAGAAGAGGATGAGGTTCTTGTTGCAATTAGACATGCAAAATGTGGGAAAACTGCAGGTATGAAAGACTCTAACAAAGCTAATAAACCACCTAATTAAATGACAGGAGTTACCAAAAGACCTTAAGGCAGGATTTATCACATCTATACATAAAAAAGGAAACAAGAAGGAATGCCGAAATTATAGAGGCATCTGTGCTCAGACTTCGATATCAAGTATCATTGCTAGAATACTGAAGGGTAAATTAGAAGAGGAGTTCGTTACTCCAGAAGAGCAGTTAGGGTTCAGTCCTGCCAGGTCGTGCACGGACAGCATATTTGTTTTAATACAGCTCATTGAAAAGCGAATGGAAAAAAAAGAGCTGTGCACATAGCTTTTATAGACCTAGAGCAAGCGCATGACGGAAGTACCGAACTTAAGACATGAACTTAAGAATGCGGGTATAAGCAATGCCCTAATAAATAAAGTTATGTGCATGTACAGGGAAGACGAGCATCGACTAAAGTTTGGCTCTCGCGTATCTGAGCCTTTTTCTGCATCCAAAGGACTTAAGCAGGGTTGTTGTATGTCACCGACGTTGTTTAAAATTTATGAACAACAGACAGTAAAGTAGTGGAGCGCATGATGGGAGAGAAAAGGTAACCAGGAAGACGGAGGAGAGGAAGACCCCGAACCCGGGGGAAGGACTATGTGGAGGAGGAAATGGCTGGCAGGGGACTTGAAGAAGAGGACTTGTGGGATAGAGAGAAGTGGAGGGGCGCTCTGACTTAACCAGGCTACTCATTGAGGCATATAACCTGCAAAAGTAAAAGTAAAGTAAAAATTATATTAATAAAGTAATACTCTTAATATAAATAAAATGTTAAATATTACATTCATTATTGACAAACCCCTTTTGCACTAAAGGAAACTATCATTTTGACCTTGCAAAGATAAAATATAAATTCCTTCTTAAGCAAAACATTTCATCAAAGTGATGAAAAGGCAGTGACCTGCAGTGGGTACCCTCGTGATCCCCTGACATCTTAAGTCCACCCATATCACACCAAATTACATATTGTGTATTTCATTGTGACACGAGGCTGTTAAAAACAAATGCTGAACAACCCTTCCTCATGTCCTCTTTGATAATCAATTAGCCAACCAAACTTTCACTCTATTCCTCGATCCTATCCCCACCCCAAACCTATATGTTCTAAGTCTTAACTATTTGTGTTTGTTATCTGGCGGTGGAACTGGAGACAGAAATATCATCGATAACTCACTATACCCAGGCATTAGCGAGTAAACCTCTGCCTTGAACGACTGCTAATGAACTTTGACTGAAGATCCACTCCTGCGTGGTGTCTGACTGTCATTGCTTAGCACACTCATCCGAGGTACGAATACTTCTTCAGCACACATCCAATTGAGACCCACTGATCCGAGGTATTTTAAACTGAAGTCTCCTTCTGGTTCACTGACCCCGGGTACTAAGCCAGAAAGACAGCGAAGTTATTTAGTAAAAATTGTTAAGACTTTTATTTTGCTTATATAATTATTTTCTCTTTTATGAATTGCGATTTATAAAGTTGTACTGTTTATAAAGTTGTTGTTGCGAGTTATAAAATTGTACTCGATATAAAGTTTTATAATTAATTATTTATAAGACGGCGAGATGGAAGTGGGGTGGTGCACAATGAAGTCTGGAGTATGAGGATTAAGCCCTAAATCCGTCAAATGGGGTTTGAACCAGGCAGAAGTAGACAAACGTTTGTAACTGCTGCCGCCGATACCTGATAATATTTTGTTTACAACAGTTTTCTGGAAGCCAAGATAGTTTCTTGACTAAAATTCAAAGCATTCAAACAAAAGAAGGCAAAAGTGAAATGATGAGGTGTTAGAGATCAGGGTTTTTATATGGATGCCCCTGAAAACGACGAGGGTCAGTTAGTGGGGCAGCCTATTGGGGACAGATTTGAAAGGCCGCTTGATAAACGTTTGGAGGTGAGGGGGCTGATGACGAGATGCTGCAGGGCTTCGACGATGATCTCTTGGAGAGAACAATCTAGAGAGACGGACCGAGGGAGATTTGATCGAGACAAGAACTACTATGCCGGCTCAAGACCCAAACTCTGTATAGTTAAGAACTACATCATGTGATGATGATTATCCGTGGCGCGACAGCCCAGCATGGACCTTGGCCTCCTCTATAAGCTATAAGCATCCTCCCATCTAAGTCGTGGTCTACCTCTTCCTCTAGCTCTATGGAGCCTCCCATCCAATAGCTTCCTTGGGATTTCGTCAGCTGACATCCGGGCAACATGGCCCGCCCAGCGCAGTCTTCCCAGCTTTATATACCGCATCACATCCGCTTCACCATACATCTGGTAAAGTTCCCTTCACATCATGTAATAGTTTGTAATACGTAGTTAATGGTAAATAGTGTGCTGACCTTCACATAGGTAAAGTGTAAACTTCATCCTTATCTTTAAATATCTAAAATAGTGATATTAAATGAAGTATGTTCAATAATAAATTATTATTATTCTATTTCCTAAAAGCCATTCAGTAGGATCTGTTTTTTTCTTTACAAATTTATCCAAAATAATTTTTTATTCAATTTCATGAAATTTAATTTCGTTTTGAGCTGAATTAGATTTTAAATGTTGCTCTAGTCGCCTAATTTGTTCCTCCAATTCTAATTATAGAGGCTCGAAAAATTGCGGATATGGAGGAGGGATGTATCTTTGAATATTTGGGATGAAATATTCTTTGTAAATGTCGTTGTCAATTTTAATAGCTACAGTTCTGTACCCATTCAAAATTTTAATAGATGCTAGCTATTGCATTATTAATATTTTTTTTACCAGATAAAGCAGTGTGAAAGTTCAAGTTTCTTAATGCAGCCTGAAATAAATACCAAATATTTCTATCGGCAGAATTACCTTGAATCACAAATTCTTTTTCCCCTTTCTTCAGAATTATGACAAATAGTTGAGCCATCTCCTCTTCTTACTCGTTGAAGCTTTATAAACGTGATTTTATTCTCTGTATAAAATAATTAAATTACACGTTAATCTTTCAACGTAGTAAGTCAAACAGTTATTAACAAGTAACACAATAAATGTCACAGAGAAGGATATAGTTGCATTCTTTAAAATCACATATTAGCCCATATGCTAGGTGGTAGCCAACATCACATCTCCCCCCCTCCACGCCTCCCCCCTGAAGATGATTGATTCGGGGAGAAAGGAAGCAGCTTATTGGAATGGAAGAAATTTGAAATCTTTTTCTTTTCGCTTGCAACTTCATAATAAGACTGTGAAATTTGTCTGACGATTTTTTTTATTCAATTTACTTCCATTAGATATGTATACTAAATCATCGACCTGAAAATTATGTTGGCGTCGATTTTTATCTATACGGTTCTTGTGAATTTGGAAACTTCTCATAGAATTCTGGAAAGCAATTTTTCGGTCTTTTCAAGAGTTGTTTTCTCGTCTTCGTGAAGAGTTGATATAGCACTCTTCTTTCTGATCAGTAGATATGATGAGGCAAAGTGTGTAAAGCTATGAATGGTGGTATTATACTCTTCAACACATTGCTGTAGAAGAGTTGACCATTTTTTTTTATTATTATCAGTGTTTATTTTGCATCTTACTCGATTTACTAATGTTTGATTTTAACGTCCATTAAGCCGATTTGACTCCGGATCATCGATACTAGTTAAAACAATTTCTATTCCATATCTTCCTAAATATTTTTAGAAATTTATACCTGTATACTGGCCAGCGAGTAAGATGGAAATGCTATGTTTTTTAAAAATTGGTTGAAGCAGATTTATAAAAACTTGAACATTCTGTTCTTTTGAAGTTAAAATCCACGCAAATCGGGTAAAATGGTCTACTAAGATATGCATATATCGTTTAGGAAAACGGTGACCTGCAAAACCTCCAGATTTGATAAGAGGATAATAGCACGCCTACGACGAACCTTATACTCAATACAAATTTGGCATGTCCTATAGAAGGAACATATAGCGTTGTAATGTGGTCTGATTGTAACGATCATCTGTTTTGGACCTATATGACCATACCATGTTGATGGTCGTGTTCAACTATTTCTTTTCCCAAAGTTGGAGAAACGAAAATTCTTTATTTTCCTTTTACATTCTTCAATATTACACCTTGTTTAGACTTGTTGCTGTCTTATCTTCAGAGATTTTAGAACTTTTTATCCAAATAACTAAATAACTTCACTTTTTAAATTTTTATTTTACACATTACTTTTTTACAATATGTAATCTTCTGATTTTAACATATGATTTAAAATACATTATGACTTTAAATATCAATCGATATTTTTATATAATTATTAATGTGATCTGATACCCTACATTACTCCTCTCCCAGTAACATCAGTATGTTACGATATCAATTTTGACTTTGAGATTACATTGTCTGCCAAAAAAATAAGAAAACTGTCTACATAAACACATTTCTAAACTGCAGACCAATTTTACAAAACATAATTATACCTACATATTTTTACATAACAATTATATTTTCTCTTTTCTAAAAAAAAAAAAAATAATCATACCATAATAAATTCAAAAAAATAAATTAAAATAAAATGATAATAATCCACTTCACTCATGTTAATCACTAGAGGAACATTTCGCATTTGATCACTGCAGGTAACGCTGGGGAAACCTGACTCTTTTACCAGATATGCAAGTTTAAAATGTCGTTTTAATTCCAATAGAATGCGCTCTTAGCCTATTGAATGATTTGCTTATCTCTAAACGCTATTTTGTTTGTTAGTCATTGTGTTTACAAAAGTCAGTTGTTTTAAGTCGTTTACGTGGACGTATCATACCTTTCTTTGGTGTTAAAAATGTCTAATTTTAAGCCAAATAAAGAGCATTTGCGGCACTTTCATGATTTTCTTATTTAATCAAAAGAAAAAGGCATCTGAATGTCATCGAATTCTTGTTGAGACTTATGGCGATGCTGCGCCAACCGTCAGGACATGTGAACGTTGGTTTCAACGGTTTCAAACGTGGTGTTTTGATGTTACTGATCAAAAACGAGAAAATCGACCAAAAAAATTTGAGGACTTCGAATTGAATCTTTATTAGACGAAGACAATACCCAAACCCAACAAATGATGGCAGAACAGTTGAATGTCCTAGGCAAAGCCATTTCCGATCGCCTGAGAGCTATGGGAAAGATTCAAAAGGTTGGAAAATGGGTTCCACATGAATTGGACGAACGACAGATGGAAAACGAAAAACTGTGTGCGAATGCAGCTTTTACCACGCCACGAAAGAAAGGGTTTTTTGCATCGAGTTGTAACTGGCGATGAAAAATGGATTTATTTTTTCAGAATCCCAAACGAAAAAAATCATGGGTAATGCCAGACAACCATCCACATCGAGTGCAAGACCGGATCGTTTTGGGAAGAAGATGATGCTGTGTGTGTGGTGGGATCAGAAGGGAGTAGTCTACTACGAGCTTCTCAAACCCGGCGAAACAGTCAATACCGAGCGCTACCGACAACAAATGATCAATTTGAGTCACGCATAGATCGAAAAACGCCCAGAATGGGCTCACAGGCACGCCAAAGTCATTCTTCAGCATGATAACGCTCCTGCACATTCAGCCAGGATTGACTAAGGAAACGATTTTCTTCGCTTGGTTGGGAACTCCTACCCCACCCGCCGTATTCACCTGACCTGGCGCCTTCTGATTATCACCTCTTCTCATCGATGGGACACTCATTGTCGGAGCAACACTTCAACAATTTCGAAAACGTACGAAAATGGCTCGATGAATGGATTTCAAATAAAGATGAAGCATTCTTTTGGAATGGTATCCATATATTGCCCGAGAGATGGACAAAATGTGTAGAAAGCGAGGGTCAGTACTTTGAATAAAATATATTATACTTTTTTTTAAATTACTGTGTATATATTTTAAGAAATAAACGACATTTTAAACTTGCATACCTGGTACCCGTTTTTGTTGTTACCTCATTCCTGGATGCTGAAAATGGAACATCCTGATTAGTCATTAAGGGCTGTGGCTTCATAGGCATTGTCAATAATCTTGGTTGTTTGATCCTCCCTACATGTTGGGGTCCTCAGGGTCCAAAATGTAAGCAGGCTTCAACCGATCTAATGAGATATTCACCTGTTTTCCTTTGATCTGATGGGTGATAAGTACTTTCTTGCCTTGATATTTTAAGGTAGGTCCTTCATAAGCTGGCTCAAGGGGCTTCTTTATTCTATCTACTCTCACAAAAACATGGGTGCACACCCTGAGATCTTATGTCTAAACACACTTCTTGAATTTTTCTTTTCTGACTTAATTGGTTTGAGAGCATTCATCTGCTCTTGTAAACGGGAGAGAAAGTGCCGTGTTCCATGCGAGATGTCTTCTCTTCAAAAAATTCACTTGGCAGGTCGAAGAGCTTTTTCATATACCATGTGAGCAACTGAATGATTGCCATCATCTCGGAGAGCCGCACGTAAGCCAAGTAAGCTCGTAGGTAAAGGTTTCTGTCCACTTCGGAGAATTGTGAGCTTTATAGCCGCTTTTTAGAGTCCTATGTAAGCGTTCGACTTTGCCATTACATTGAAGATGGTATGGCGAACTTCTTCTCTGCAGCTTTATACCACAAATGCTAGCCAGATTTTTAAATAACTGTGATTCCAAATTGTCGGCCTTGATCAGTATTACTTTAATAGGTGCACCAAATCTGCAAATCCAATATTTGTAGAATGCTTGAGCCACATATTCAGCTGTTTGGTCCGCAATGGTATGACTTCCATCCACGATGTAAAACCGATCAATCGCAGTGAGGCAGTATATCTTGGTCGTCGGATGGCGGAAAGAAGGGCCGATTATATCCAAATGTATTATACTGAAACGATCGTCTGGTTCTTCATATTGTCTTATTGGTGTTTTTGTATGACGTATTACCAAATTGTGAACGTCGGGGTCACCAAATTGTTGCTGTCTTATCTTCAGAGATTTTAGAACTTTTTATCCAAATAACTAAATAACTTCACTTTTTAAATTTTTATTTTACACATTACTTTTTTACAATATGTAACCTTCTGATTTTAACATATGATTTAAAATACATTATGACTTTAAATATCAATCGATATTTTTATATAATTATTAATGTGATCTGATACCCTACAGACTCTATGTGCTTAGCTAATTTTAAATCAGAAAGGTGTTCCTCTTAGTGTTTTAAAACTGTTGGTAAATCTATCAAATTCACAACCTGGATAGCGTCTTTACTCTCGAAATCTTCAAGAACAGGGTTTCTCGACAATAAATCAGAAACGAAAAAACATCAGACATTAAAATTAAACTGTGATAAGTAAAGGATTAAATCACTAAGTATTTTATCAGTTCTAGCTTTTGTTTTTAAATTTTCCAACGGCTTATGATCACTGCAGACTGTGAAGGAACGTCCGATTAAGTAATACTACCAGAATTTTATTGCATCTTTGATTTCCTTACATTCTAAATAAATAATGTTAAAACGCTTTTTACTTTCTGAGAGCTAACGTGAATAATATGTGAGTTATAATAGTAAATTTAACCAGCTTTCATTTGAAAAAAAAAGAAATTTGAGTCTGACAAATAGTTTCGGAGTTATAGCTAAATGAGTACCGACAAACGTGTTATTCCGGAGAACTGAGACATACCTCAAGTAAAAAATCTTCTATTTTTCCATCTTCCATAGCTCTAAAATTATGATATGGGAAAGAGAGGAATAAAATGACATTTTTTGCAAAATGACATTTGCTTTGCTTTTTATGTGCTAAAATAACGTTTTCCAAGTTCCGAGATCAGACAGCCAGCAACATACGACTTTCACCCCCTCTCTCCCCTAAACCCGAAGATATTTTGAGGAAGACTTTTTAACACACTTACAGCTAAGGGTAGTGAACAATATCCAGCAGTCAGATCTTTTGATTTTTTGAGTTGAATCTTGTATGCTAAATTTTGTACTATATAAGTAATACAAGTAACACAGTACATAGTACATAGTACAAAAAATGCACTTTGGAAGTATTAACCTAAAAGTAAACGTTATTAGATTGTTGCTGCATTTCAACTAAATGACTATTCATGATCATGAACAGCAGCATATGCGTTTGTGCACCTAAGTACGGCCCTGCTAGGACCGGCACCGATGTCCACTACTCTTTCAACGCTCTCTATGAAGCCATCCTTCATATCCTTTCATGTCCTTTATTGGCCTACAAAGTATGTAATTAGAGAGCAGATGTTTACAAATATCTTTGAAGCTCTTGGTAGTTCGTTTTTAGCTGGAGGGGACTATGACGCTAAGCATCAGTACTGGAGTTTGCGACTGTGCACTCCAAGTGTTAGGAACATTAGATATGTTGTTTATCGACTGTCACTAAGCGTACTTCCTCCTAAACAACCATCAAAATTTATGGTTGTTAAATTAAAGTCCACATTCAACAGGTATGGTTGTAATTGATGATCTTTTTTTTCAACATCCAATAGGAGAAGTACACCGCACATTCGAGCAGAGTTCTTGAGAATTCCTTCATATGGTGACCATCCAATGATCAATATTTATATAACATTTGATCAATTTTTCAAACCAAAAAGACATGGAACAGCGGCGAAGAAATAATCTTTTAAATGTACCAGCAAGGATAGTATACCATCCTGAAACTGGAACAAGATTTAAGCGCCTTATTGAGGACTTCAAAACAGCATACGACCCTATCACTATAAACTCTCTTTGGAAGATCGTGACCGAATAAAGATTCCCATAGACGCTTGTTCAATTGAAAACGGCATGTATAAATGGATATTAATGGTTCAAATGTGGAGTGTTGGTTTGAAAGAGAACGGTTCAGAAAAAAATTAGTTAAGGGAAGCCTTCTATGTGAAGTCAGGACTTCGCCAGGGAGAACTTTAATTAACAAAAAAATAAAATATATTTCACACAGACAATTACAGATCATTATTGATTAACATTAGCACAATAATAAACACAACACAATACTACATAACCAACTAATAACATTCTATCTTGTTACTACACTGTTGCCTAGCAACGAGTAAATACTCCTTATCAAGTCTAGGTCACTTAATAACGGGGGTAGTTCTCTTTATTTCGTTTCATTAGCCCCTTCTCAGATGCATTCCTTCTGTCATGTCTTAATGCTGGCCATCGAAATCCTTTTTCAACACCCATTCACTAATTAACTAATCCTTCAGGACCTGAAATGTTCCTTCTTAGCATGACCCGTGAC
The DNA here is from genome assembly GCA_003667255.2 of Euschistus heros. Classification (NCBI taxonomy): domain Eukaryota; kingdom Metazoa; phylum Arthropoda; class Insecta; order Hemiptera; family Pentatomidae; genus Euschistus; species Euschistus heros. The sequence goes on from RCWM02001087.1 coordinate 26,299, forward strand.
CTGATGGATAGCTGCAGTTGATGCAAAAGTCCGCCGCATTTATTGGGGTCGTTCAAGATTACGTTTGCTGGTGGCACTTTACCGTATGCAGCCAGATGATTCGTCAATGCGTTAAAAGTATAAATCCGTTTTGTACATTGCGCTATCATCATAGAATTGTAGTTATCGACTAATTTTACTGTTGGAAATACTCTGACAGCTGTTCTATCTTCAAAATACCTAATAGGGAAACACGACTCCTTTCAAATAATAATTCCATGTAAAATCGTTAGATTTTTACAAAATTGACAAAGTCGAGGTCATCTCTCTGTCGCATTACTGTAATCAATTCAAACATCGACCATTTTTGCTCTAGATGTATTTCTGCATCACACCATGGTTGTTTAGTGAAACACCAATGCCCATATCCGGGTGGGAGTATAACATGTTCGGCGTATAACAACGTCTAATCAGTTCAACGATTGACGTAAACACAAAAGTATTGCCGCATCCTGCGCAACTTGTTATGGATAATAATGTTTGATCTGTTTGTTCCTTTTTAATGTCTTTTTCTTTAACAGCACTAATATTTTTAATAGGTTTTTTCGTTCAATATTTAAGTTTTGATATTGTTCTAACAAATATTTTCAGGTATTACCGAAATTTCAAAATTTTCATTATCGTCAATTACATCAATATCAATGTCATTATCCCTGTAAATGCTTCTATTGACATTTTTTTTCCACTCGATCGTGCTCTTGCTGGGCTGCTCTAATGTTGCTGGTTGAATCAAAGCCTGTTGTATTGCAGCATGTGTGAAAGTTTTAGCAGACACATTCGACATTATCGGTTTTAATTCGTTTTTACGTCTCCAAAAACATTGTTCTGCCGTTTCACCGTCGTTCAATAGATACGTTTTGCGCCGGTCTATATACTGTACCGTCTATTACTATTTACATACTACACATTATTAGATTCTGTTTTTAAATGCACAATTTTACATATTTCGAAATTAATAATTAATAAACCTATATATATATATATATTATATATATATTATTTTATTTTTTGAAAAGATAAAAGATTTGACCCGGTCGGGATTCGAACCCGAATTTCCACCTCTCTAGTGTGGCGCCTTATCCAACTAGGGCCACCAGGGGTCGTATCCGAACCAGGCAAATCCGCTCTCTTCAGTGATCCATAACCCCCGGGCACTCGCAATTCGCGATGTAATTCCGGGATGAATGTTCAATTGAACATTACATTTAAATTTGGATCTCGTGACAATCCGTCACCGTTTTAAAATATATGTAATTTTTCTTGATATTATTCATTATTATTAAATATATTATTTTATTTTTTGAAGAGAAAAGATTTGACCCCGGTCGGGATTCGAACCCGAATTTCCACCTCTCTAGTGTGGCGCCTTATCCAACTAGGCCACCGGGGTCGTATCCGAACCAGGCAAATCCTCTCTCTTCAGTGATCCATAACCCCCGGCACTCGCAATTCGCGATGTAATTCCGGGGATGAATGTTCAATTGAACATTACATTTAAATTTGGATCTCGTGACAATCCGTCACCGTTTTAAATATATGTAATTTTTTTTCTTGATATTATTCATTATTATTAAATATATTATTTTATTTTTTGAAGAGAAAAGATTTTGACCCGGTCGGGATTCGAACCCGAATTTCCACCTCTCTAGTGTGGCGCCTTATCCAACTAGGCCACCGGGGTCGTATCCGAACCAGGCAAATCCTCTCTCTTCAGTGATCCATAACCCCCGGGCACTCGCAATTCGCGATGTAATTCCAGGGGATGAATGTTCAATTGAACATTACATTTAAATTTGGATCTCGTGACAATCCGTCACCGTTTTAAATATATGTAATTTTTCTTGATATTATTCATTATTATTAAATATATTATTTTTATTTTTTGAAGAGAAAAGATTTGACCCGGTCGGGATTCGAACCCGAATTTCCACCTCTCTAGTGTGGCGCCTTATCCAACTAGGCCACCGGGTCGTATCCGAACCAGGCAAATCCTCTCTCTTCAGTGATCCATAACCCCGGGCACTCGCAATTCGCGATGTAATTCCGGGGATGAATGTTCAATTGACACATTACATTTAAATTTGGATCTCGTGACAATCCGTCACCGTTTTAAATATATGTAATTTTTCTTGATATTATTCATTATTATTAAATATATTATTTTATTTTTTGAAGAGAAAAGATTTGACCCGGTCGGGATTCGAACCCGAATTTCCACCTCTCTAGTGTGGCGCCTTATCCAACTAGGCCACCGGGGTCGTATCCGAACCAGGCAAATCCTCTCTCTTCAGTGATCCATAACCCCCGGGCACTCGCAATTCGCGATGTAATTCCGGGGATGAATGTTCAATTGAACATTACATTTAAATTTGGATCTCGTGACAATCCGTCACCGTTTTAAATATATGTAATTTTTTTCTTGATATTATTCATTATTATTAAATATATTATTTTATTTTTGAAGAGAAAAGATTTGACCCGGTCGGGATTCGAACCCGAATTTCCACCTCTCTAGTGTGGCGCCTTATCCAACTAGGCCACCGGGGTCGTATCCGAACCAGGCAAATCCTCTCTCTTCAGTGATCCATAACCCCCGGGCACTCGCAATTCGCGATGTAATTCCGGGGATGAATGTTCAATTGAACATTACATTTAAATTTGGATCTCGTGACAATCCGTCACCGTTTTAAATATATGTAATTTTTCTTGATATTATTCATTATTATTAAATATATTATTTTATTTTTTGAAGAGAAAAGATTTGACCCGGTCGGGATTCGAACCCGAATTTCCACCTCTCTAGTGTGGCGCCTTATCCAACTAGGCCACCGGGGTCGTATCCGAACCAGGCAAATCCCTCTCTCTTCAGTGATCCATAACCCCCGGGCACTCGCAATTCGCGATGTAATTCCGGGGATGAATGTTCAATTGAACATTACATTTAAATTTGGATCTCGTGACAATCCGTCACCGTTTTAAATATATGTAATTTTTCTTGATATTATTCATTATTATTAAATATATTATTTTTATTTTTTGAAGAGAAAAGATTTGACCCGGTCGGGATTCGAACCCGAATTTCCACCTCTCTAGTGTGGCGCCTTATCCAACTAGGCCACCGGGGTCGTATCCGAACCAGGCAAATCCTCTCTCTTCAGTGATCCATAACCCCCGGGCACTCGCAATTCGCGATGTAATTCCGGGGATGAATGTTCAATTGAACATTACATTTAAATTTGGATCTCGTGACAATCCGTCACCGTTTTAAATATATGTAATTTTCTTGATATTATTCATTATTATTAAATATATTATTTTATTTTTTGAAGAGAAAAGATTTGACCCGGTCGGGATTCGAACCCGAATTTCCACCTCTCTAGTGTGGCGCCTTATCCAACTAGGCCACCGGGTCGTATCCGAACCAGGCAAATCTCTCTGTTCAGTGATCCATACCTCCCCGGGCACTCGCAATTCGCGATGTAATTCCGGCGGCTTGGAATTACCATTACATACGGAATTACATCGCGAATTGCGAGTGCCCGGGGGTTATGGATCACTGAAGAGAGAGGATTTGCCTGGTTCGGATACGACCCCGGTGGCCTAGTTGGATAAGGCGCCACACTAGAGAGGTGGAAATTCGGGTTCGAATCCCGACCGGGTCAAATCTTTTCTCTTCAAAAAATAAATAATATATTTAATAATAATGAATAATATCAAGAAAAATTACATATATTTAAAACGGTGACGGATTGTCACGAGATCCAAATTTAATGTAATGTTCAATTGAACATTCATCCCCGGAATTACATCGCGAATTGCGAGTGCCCGGGGGTTATGGATCACTGAAGAGAGAGGATTTGCCTGGTTCGGATACGACCCCGGTGGCCTAGTTGGATAAGGCGCCACACTAGAGAGGTGGAAATTCGGGTTCGAATCCCGACCGGGGTCAAATCTTTTCTCTTCAAAAAATAAAAAATAATATATTTAATAATAATGAATAATATCAAGAAAAATTACATATATTTAAAACGGTGACGGATTGTCACGAGATCCAAATTTAAATGTAATGTTCAATTGAACATTCATCCCCGGAATTACATCGCGAATTGCGAGTGCCCGGGGTTATGGATCACTGAAGAGAGAGGATTTGCCTGGTTCGGATACGACCCCGGTGGCCTAGTTGGATAAGGCGCCACACTAGAGAGGTGGAAATTCGGGTTCGAATCCCGACCGGGTCAAATCTTTTCTCTTCAAAAAATAAAATAATATATTTAATAATAATGATAATATCAAGAAAAATTACATATATTTAAAACGGTGACGGATTGTCCGAGATCCAAATTTAAATGTAATGTTCAATTGAACATTCATCCCCGGAATTACATCGCGAATTGCGAGTGCCCGGGGGTTATGGATCACTGAAGAGAGAGGATTTGCCTGGTTCGGATACGACCCCGGTGGCCTAGTTGGATAAGGCGCCACACTAGAGAGGTGGAAATTCGGGTTCGAATCCCGACCGGGTCAAATCTTTTCTCTTCAAAAAATAAAATAATATATTTAATAATAATGAATAATATCAAGAAAATTACATATATTTAAAACGGTGACGGATTGTCACGAGATCCAAATTTAAATGTAATGTTCAATTGAACATTCATCCCCGGAATTACATCGCGAATTGCGAGTGCCCGGGGGTTATGGATCACTGAAGAGAGAGGATTTGCCTGGTTCGGATACGACCCCGGTGGCCTAGTTGGATAAGGCGCCACACTAGAGAGGTGGAAATTCGGGTTCGAATCCCGACCGGGTCAAAATCTTTTCTCTTCAAAAAAATAAAATAATATATTTAATAATAATGAATAATATCAAGAAAAATTACATATATTTAAAACGGTGACGGATTGTCACGAGATCCAAATTTAAATGGTAATGTTCAATTGAACATTCATCCCCGGAATTACATCGCGAATTGCGAGTGCCCGGGGGTTATGGATCAATGAAGAGAGAGGATTTGCCTGGTTTTCGGATACGACCCCGGTGGCCTAGTTGGATAAGGCGCCACACTAGAGAGGTGGAAATTCGGGTTCGAATCCCGACCGGGTCAAATCTTTTCTCTTCAAAAAATAAAATAATATATTTAATAATAATGAATAATATCAAGAAAAATTACATATATTTAAAACGGTGACGGATTGTCACGAGATCCAAATTTAAATGTAATGTTCAATTGAACATTCATCCCGGAATTACATCGCGAATTGCGAGTGCCCGGGGGTTATGGATCACTGAAGAGAGAGGATTTGCCTGGTTCGGATACGACCCCGGTGGCCTAGTTGGATAAGGCGCCACACTAGAGAGGTGGAAATTCGGGTTCGAATCCCGACCGGGTCAAATCTTTTCTCTTCACAAAATAAAATAATATTTAATAATAATGAGTAATATCAAGAAAAATTACATATATTTAAAACGGTGACGGATTGTCACGAGATCCAATTTTAAATGTAATGTTCAATTGAACATTCATCCCCGGAATTACATCGCGAATTGCGAGTGCCCGGGGGTTATGGATCACTGAAGAGAGAGGATTTGCCTGGTTCGGATACGACCCGGTGGCCTAGTTGGATAAGGCGCCACACTAGAGAGGTGGAAATTCGGGTTCGAATCCCGACCGGGTCAAATCTTTTCTCTTCAAAAAAATAAAATAATATATTTAATAATAATATCAAGAAAAATTACATATATTTAAAACGGTGACGGATTGTCACGAGATCCAAATTTAAATGTAATGTTCAATTGAACATTCATCCCCGGAATTACATCGCGAATTGCGAGTGCCCGGGGGTTATGGAATCACTGAAGAGAGAGGATTTGCCTGGTTCGGATACGACCCCGGTGGCCTAGTTGGATAAGGCGCCACACTAGAGAGGTGGAAATTCGGGTTCGAATCCCGACCGGGTCAAATCTTTTCTCTTCAAAAAATAAAATAATATATTAATAATAATGAATAATATCAAGAAAAATTACATATATATATATATATATATATATATATATATATAGATATATATATATATATATATATATATATATATATTAACGTCTCATTACACTGATGTTGATACCAGTAGCTGATGTTATTCCAGTCCATTAGCTTCAGAGTCAGATTTTGGTAAAGTCAAACATTCATTGGGAAGTTTATCTTCGGTTCCAAAATATCTGTAAAGATGAAGTATTTAATTCAGTTTCCGCTAAAATGTCTGTATCTCGATAGTTTTGATACTGATTTCGACCTTGTAAGCTATCAGTCTGAATAACTTCGATAGGTGTGATTGAATATAAATTAGGCATTAACTCGTTTACATTCTGCTTTTTGAGTATCACCAAATTTATTTTTAAAGTATCATGAATTGACTCTGTAGCGGTATATCTCATACAACAAGCTGTTTCATTTGTAGGAGCAACAAACTCCTTGGGCCCACGAGAATGTGAATCAGGTTCCACTGCTTGAACAACAACATCAATAATTAGGAAAAATTGTTACAACCATTCAACCAAACAACCATTCTAATGCTGCTTGAAGTTTGACAGGATCGATTTGGAACCGACGCTGTCTACGTTTAGGTTCAAGACTTTCACATATAATGATCAAGCCAATTCTGTTTAAAGAAAGAGAAAGCTGATCAGCTGTCTCTAAAACACCCTGACCAAAAAATACTAGCTGATCACTAAGCCATTATTGACTTAATAGGTTATTCATTTTGATTATTTGTAGAAAAGGAATCACAGGAGAAAGCATCTTTTTTTCTACGTCTGAAAGACATTGTAAGCATGGCGGAGTTTCAACCACAGTCATTTTATTACAGTAGGCTTAAGAAAGAATATTACCTTTGCTTAAATTATTATTACAATCCTGGCATGGAGTTATGTTTCCCTTGTTTTGTAATTCGATTAGTAGATGTGGAAAAATTCTTGGATTTCTTGTATTTAAATTAAGCAATTTATGATATACGGAGCACGGATTATCAGCAAAGTCTTCAATATCATTTAGAAATTTTTCTTCTCCATGTACCCAATGGCGTCACTGCTGTGCGTTTTGACTATGGTTGGGCGATAGTCGATAAGTCATGCCTATCGATGGTCACTATCGATAGTGTCGACTATCGATAGATCTTTTTTACCCACAAGTTTTGAAACTCTGGGAATTATGCGGATCTGTCTCTGTCCAGTGTCCAGAGTTCTTTTGAAATTGAATTCGGAATTTTCTACAACTCAAGGGTTCTCTCAAAGATTTGCAAATTTCAAATAGTAAGTAGATAATTGAATTTAATTAAATTAGTTGAAATTCTCTATTGAGTAGCTTTGGAAAAAGAGGAAGTAACTATCGAAATACTATCGATAGCAATCGATAATTCTCAACCGATAGTATTAGCCTATCGATAGTGCTAACTATCGACTATCGCCCAACCCTAGTTTTATTCATTACAGAAAGACAGTGTAGCCTCTCTTCTTCATTTTCTAATAATCTTTGGACACGAACGTTTTCACTTAGGCCTCTAAGTCGCTCTATTTTTTATCTTCAGACCCTTGACACCGATGTGTTCACTTTATGTGTTCACTTTGAGGTCGACCTTTTTGTACGTTTTCATCTAGTTTTGACGTACGGACAGCTTTGATATGAACTCTCATATGTTGTAAACACATAAACCTTTGTTCTTCGGCTTTGAGAGTGTATTTCATTCATATTCAGCAACTTTTTGTTGACGCAAAGCTCATTCGTCCTTAGATACGAGAGAACGTGCTATTGGGGCTTGGTTGCTCATTTCCTGAAGACGCTAAACACGTTCGTCTTCAGATTCGAGAGCACATATTTAACTGGTATATTCTGATATGCGACTGAGTCACTGAGGCCCAGAGGTTGAGTTTCTGAAGTACAAGTTATGCGTTGTCTCTCTCTTTGATCCTAGAGTCTCTTTGTCCTTTCGATGCTACAATTTGTCTCACGATTCTTTCTTGCTTTTATCAGAACCTCTCTCCGTTGTCATGAAGTAATTTATACTTTTAAATTACTAATAATCAAACTTAATCACTTAGATATTATCTATCTATCTATAATAATAATAATAAGTAATAACTACCTATTTACTTCTATCTTAGCTCAGTACACTAAAAACTAAGAAATAAAATTAATTTAAAAAAAAATTAAACGGACTTCAATTTGGTAGATAGGTATACAAAATTAGAAACAGCCAGCGAGCTTAAAAGGAAAAATATAATATTTTTAAGAAATTAAAAAAAAGGAAAACATTTGGCTAAGATATGCCTAATTAGTTAAACACGCCAACAATTTTTTTGAGGTCGGTGCCGGGCACCACAGTGCAAACACAAATTTAAAAAATGTAAGGAAAAGTAACTAAAAAAACATCGAAAATCTACCTATTACAGGTATTTCCCTAGACTATATTTAATAACTAAGTAGATATACAATATTAGAAACGAAAGTAAATAAAAGCAACGAAATAAAGTAAATAGTGTTAAATTTTTTTCAACAATTAATCTAATACCACTATCGTTTATAATTTTATGATTTATTAAATAATTTCTCAAAGATACAACAAAAACAATAAACAACTTGTATGCCTAGGACTAGCAGATTACCACCTACCGTTTATTGAAACATTAAATAAGTACAGGAAATTAAAAATGAAAAAGAAAAAAATAACTATATAAGAAAAAAAGTTGAAATTCATCCTTAGTAGAAGATTTTATGTATTACAAATACGTATACGATGTTACCAGGTATGCAAGTTTAAAATGTCGTTTATTTCTTAAAATATATACACAGTAATTTAAAAAAAAGTATAATATATTTTATTCAAAGTACTGACCCTCGCTTTCTACTACACATTTTGCCCATCTCTCGGGCAATATATGAATACCATTCCAAAAGAATGCTTCATCTTTATTTGAAAATCCATTCATCGAGCCATTTTCGTACGTTTTCGAAATTGTTGAAAGTGTTGCTCCGCCAATGAGTGTCCCATCGATGAGAAGAGGTGATAATCAGAAGGCGCCAGGTCAGGTGAATACGGGCGGGTGGGGTAGGAGTTCCCAACCAAAGCGAAGAAATCGTTTCCTTAGTCAATCTGGCTGAATGTGCAGGAGCGTTATCATGCTGAAGAATGACTTTGGCGTGCCTGTGAGCCCATTCTGGGCGTTTTTTCGATCAATGCGTGACTCAAATTGATCATTTGTTGTCGGTAGCGCTCGGTATTGACTGTTCGCCGGGTTTGAGAAGCTCGTATGTAGACTACTCCCTTCTGATCCCACCACACACACAGCATGTCTTCTTCCCAAAACGATCCGGTCTTGCACTCGATGTGGATGGTTGTCCTGGCGTTACCCTGGCGATTTTTTTCGTTTGGGATTCTGAAAATAAATCCATTTTTCATCGCCAGTTACAACTCGATGCAAAAAAAACCCTTTCTTTCGTGGCGTAAAAGCTGCATTTCGCACACAGTTTTTCGTTTTTCCATCTGTCGTTCGTCCAATTCATGTGGAACCCATTTTCCAACCTTTGAATCTTTCCCATAGCTCTCAGGCGATCGGAAATGGCTTGCCTAGTGACATTCAACTGTTCTGCCATCATTTGTTGGGTTTGGGTATTGTCTTCGTCTAATAAAGATTCCAATTCGAAGTCCTCAAACTTTTTTGGTCGATTTTCTCGTTTTTGATCAGTAACATCAAAATCACCACGTTTGAAACTTTGAAACCAACGTTCACATGTCCTGACGGTTGGAGCAACATCGCCATAAGTCTCAACAAGAATTCGATGACATTCAGATGCCTTTTTCTTTTGATTAAATAAGAAAATCATGACATGCCGCAAATGCTCTTTATATTGGCTTAAAATTAGACATTTTTAACACCAAGAAAGGTATGATACGTCCACGTAAACGACTTAAAAACAACTGAAATTTTGTAAACAAATGACTAACAAACAAAATAGCGTTTAGAGATAAGCAAATCCTTCAATAGGCTAAGAGCGCATTCTATTGGAATTAAAACGACATTTTAAACTTGCATACCTGGTAAGAATTAGTAAATAAATACCTTATAACTCTAATAAACAACTTATGTATCTACGACTTTAAGGTATTCTCACGTACTCTGTTTAAACAGTAAAATATACAAAATTAGAAAAGAAATTTCAAAAGTTGCAAAATAAAGTAAAAAAAAAAGAAATCAAACCTTTTAAAATATTAAACCTTTAATAACGTTTCAGGAGTCCATCTGTTAAAGAATGTTTGATTTTTGAAATTTTTTGAAAATTGTTCGGTTTTTGGCCAATTAACATGTTTTTGGACAGAAAAACTAACGACAGGCCATTTTTCATCAACGGTGACATATTTTTTCTGGCTCTTTCTCAAAAATAAGTTAGTTTTCTTACATGAAAGAAAAAAAATAGTAAACCTCTAAATACAAAAACTCTTCAACTTTCAAGAAAACCACTCAAATAGTATTAATTTAATAGTTTCTTTCTTAATTGAGGAGATGATAAATTGTAAATTTATAAAATTGTAAATAAAAAATGCTCTTACATATGAGGTTTTACAAAGAATCGTTTATGAACTTTATCTCAGTATTGCACAAACAAAAATTTATAATTCTGAGTTACTAATTTATACGGTCTATTAAAACTGAATCCATCACATCAGATATATGTTGTGAAAGGAGTTTACATCCGTAATAGGACCTGCTTATAATGATCAATTTGAGTCCATTTAACTTGAACGTCTTGGATTCATTATTAGTATTAAGATATTTTGAACCACTTTCTACCGGTTTATGTATTTTAAGAGTTGTTTCATTCTTTGTCTTTGTCTCACCTTCAGACATAGTAGGTGATTTGAAAACTAACCTTTTTAATTCTTCAGTAGAAAAAAAATCACTTTCCCACATTGATGATGCTACACTAGGTAATATCCATGATTTTAATTTGTAAAGCTCTTCAAGCTGAAAATGGTTCTTTTTTTTCGTTAATAAATAGTATTTCATATATGAATACAACGGAAGTCTGTGAACAATTCTTATCTCTGAGCGCAATCTATATTTTATCGATGATCTTGTCCAAAATATCTTTTTTTTTTTTTTAGAGTAGATTCTGTTTGGAGAGCAAATTGCCCGGAATTCATCAGTGAGCTCCAGGTAAACTTTGAGATTTATTCTAGAATTCAACTTGATAAATTTCTTTTTAGCCTCAATTTTCAAAGGATCTTCAAATTTTCTTATGATTCTGTAAAAAATTGCGAATTCATGTTTTGTTCTGGAGCCCAAAAGATATTGGATTAACTTTAAGAGCTGATATTCGTGTGCCTCATGTATCCTAGAATTGGTCAGTCAGGATTTAAAATTTTTTAGTAAAATAAAAACGAATAACTAAATTACCGTTATTATTTTACATTATATTACAGATAGCTTCTAATAGAAGAAAATCCTCAATAAAAAACATATGTCAGATTGCTATAACGTGGTAACAACACTGTTGTAACCTTCAACGTGTGTGTTACTTTTAATAAAAAAAACACGTGATACAGTGCTAAAAGTTTCTAATGATCACCTTTGTTTGAAGTGTAAAATTTTGTTTGTATTATTAGTTTGAAAGAACTTTTAATTTAATTACTTTGAAGCTCACAAAGTATAAAATCCTTTGATAAAACTAAATGTAATCATATGTGAAAAGATTTTAAAAAATGGTTTTAATGATATTGGCTCCAACATTACATGAATTTCTTAACGAATTGATGATTTGCTTGATTAGAAATCAATAAAAACAAAAAAAAAGTTTTGAAAACTGTAATAAATTTTATTTTAGCCTGGGCTAAATACAATGTCACTTCGTATTTGATCGCACCCTGTCCTTCCTGCCCTAGATGGAGTGCATAAGGATGTTCAGCCCCGAAAAACAACAACTGTAACTTATCACATAACAACGCACGTTGTAAAGAACAGTATTTTTTCTTATGACATCTAATTGGGGATTTTTGCCATATGTAAATAAGTTTCAATCGATTCAAGACGAAAACAAAAGTATTACAACGAACAGATAATAAAAATCTGATAGATTTACAAGAAAAACGATCCAATTGTATTAAGAAAATTATTTTAATCTATCTAAATTAGATCAGATGAAAAAAAAAAATCAATTCGATGATAGTCAAGTTTAAATTGATAAAGATGATTTTAACGGTTATATTAAATTGAATTTTGATGACAACTTAAAGATAAAACATTAATAAGCCAATTTAAATCATATTTTAAATTAAGAGCGAAAACAGCATAAATAGTCCAGTAAAATAAGGGTCCAAAAGTCCGTTTTGAAGAAAAAATTGCCGAACTTTTATTCACAACGGATCAATATGTTTTTTGGGGTGCTGAATCCGAATCTGAAGTTTTCTACCACGGCATAGGTCGGCTCTATACCCAAAATCGAAAAAAAAAACTCAAATTATCAATCAAACTCAATCAAATTATTATTTTACCTATAACACGAAAACAAAAATTTTTTCGAAGGAATATAGCTAGAATTATTACCTATGAAAAAAAAAAAATTCTATAATAGGACCATTTACCGCGAAACTATGGTCTTAAAGTTATGGAAGAAGTGTAGAATGTGTCCCTTGTCATACTTATTTGCCTATAACTCCGAAACCGTTTGACCTCATCAAAATTCCTTTTTTTAATCTTAAAGCTCTCTTAATTTACTATTAGTCTATTGCATATGAAGTTTTAATAATGTCCCTTAAAATCACGCTCAAAAACCACAGTTGTGCAACTTCATAAATTAGCACTTTTGCATAACGTATCAAAAATACGTCTTACCTACTCGGATGCTGTAAATGAACTGAAGCCAGTTAGATAGTGGTTAAGTGGGGATAATCCCCGGAGCACCCAGACGTAGGACCTCTCCCTGTGACGATCCGTGATCTACTCTGGAAGATCGACCAACTTAGTCCTAGCACCAACCACACTGCCAGACAATTCGTCACTCTACTGCGATACGTCCTTAGGATACATAAGACCTTACATCCCTAAATCCTTAAGCTCTGCTTAAAGGATGACTTTTTAAGTTTTAACTGACCAAGGAAGGAATTTTGAATCCGAACTTTTCCGTTCCTTAGCAGCTATCTCAGGAGTCAAACTGGTCCATCCAGGAACCACGGCATCACCCGCAGTCCAACGGACTTATAGACAGGTGGCACAGAACACTCAAGATATCACTCACCTGCAAGCTTTTGTAGGTGCTGTTCCTGCTGGACGGAACTTCTTCCCGTCGTTCTCCTCGGCCTTCGGACAACCATCAAAAGCGATCATAATGCCTCTCCAGCCGGTCTCGTTTACGGTTTTTGGCTGCGACTACGAGGCGACACCTATGCTCAACAGTTAAGACGAAGGATGAGATCACTACGGCCTTCTGTGGCGACCTAGCACACTCAACCAACAGTGGTCGCTCACCCTGGCCTTAACGGTTGCAGCCATCTATTCTTACAAGATAATCAGGTTAGACCTCCACGTACAGGCCCTTATCTCCAGGGACGTCAAAACTAATATCATCAGTAAAAACGGCCGGAACATAGTTGTTTCAGGGTACCGAGTGAAATCTGCCAATATGTCCACGGAAAAGCTTTACAGACCTTCGCTACCTTCAAGCATTATGAGAATACCGGCAACAGACAGCAACAACGAGAGAAAAAACTTCTTTCATTACTACTTTATGTTCAAAGTCCATTTAGTCTAAAAAATGCTCCCGCCACGTTCGATAGACTCTTGTTGAACATTATTTGAGGAAATGGTTTGGACAATTTCTGCATCAATCATATTGACGATTTTTTGATTAAAATATTTTGCCTTTTAGCCGACCAATATACCTATTATAAAATAACCCATTTTCAAAATTATTTGAAAATAATTGGAAAAAAAGATTGTTTTTACCTGCATTGATCGTACAGAATCAATTGGCTTAGTGAATGGTTGGATTACACACTAGTGCATCTTCAAAATGCAAAATGAACAGTGAGAAAAAAAACAAACCCCACCGACACTCTCAGAGGAATATGTCAATGATTATAATAATAAATTGTATAGCTCAATACGATTTACACTCTCTTGCTCTGAATAAAATAGGCTATATCTCCTCTTATCGAAGACAATCCATCTTCACTTGAAGAGGACCAAAAAATATTTGGTCAAAATTCCTTTATGGGCTTTAAAATAAAGAAGCAGAAAATAGAAGACAGCACGATTTCAATAATGGCGATTTTATATATAAATTGAAAACTTTCTGTTTCCTCCTTTATGACTTGAGGAAGTCGCCGGGTTGGCTGACGAATAGGCGTAAATCACCAGTGTCTATCCGATGTTTTACCACACTAGTCTTTTCTGGTGGAGCCAAAAAGAGGGAGGGAATGCTCTACCAGACTTCTCAGTTTCTCTTTATACACATTGCCAACTTTAAGTCCAATGAAGAAAGTAAGACAAGAACAGGGTCTTGGAAGTTGCTTTGGGTTGTTTCCGTCCTCAAGGAGTCGACCCGTCTTAGTTTTCCTGCTTTTTCAAATTCTCAGGTGCTTTCACCAAACTTTTGCAGGCATTCCTGACATGACAGACCTGGCCAATGAAAGACCGAGAAATCTTACTATCAAAAGTGGTGGTTTCATTTTTATTTTTATCTTTTTCTCGATACCGGATTGCAATAGTTCTTCATAAGATTCCCTTCTGGGTAACCGTTCCTTCATAATGCTCTTCACTTTGCTCTCAATGTTATTAATTTGTTCTTCAAATTATTCTTCAATAACCTGAAATTTATTTTGGAGATCCGTAATCACACCTCCAACTCGATGAATATCTCCTTCAAGATCTCTCCTTAGGTCGGCCACTTCCCGAGAGAACACGTCGAGGCGCAGAGACATCTCTCAGACGAGATTATGAAACTTTTCATGCATTTTATTGTTTAGTACTTTAATAAATTTCGAAAAACTATTCTTAAAATTAACCGTGTCAGGATCTGTACCTTTACCTACATAATGATCTCGAAGCCGTTGCACTAAAGTTAATTTAGAACATGTTGTATCAAGCTCTAATTCTTCTCATTATGCCCTCAACTCAGCTACTCTTAGTTCCTGCATTTCCTTTACAGGCATTCTGAATTCCTAAATTATCTTTGTTAATAAATCTAACCCCACACCTGGCAACAATTGTAATAAATAGGGGGTTTTTGAACACAAGATTTATTAACAAAGTAATATGACAGAAAACAATTACGTACACCCCGAATAGAATAACTAACACTGGAACTAACTAGAACACATAATACACTATTTAATTACTACACACGCAGCAACACGACTTTTTGTACGAAGTTTCACACTGTACTAACAAACAACCAACCAATCTCATTCCCATTTTTTATTACTCTGTCACATGGCAACTAGTAAATGCTCCTTAGCAACGGGGGTAGTTCTCCTTATTACGTTACATTATAAATAAGAGGTAGGAGATCAGCTGTTTGGGCTCCATGTGAAGAAGACATGCTTCAGGTCAGTCCCAAAGATTTATATATTTCGAGTGCTATTTATGCATTTTGAACAATATTAGTGCGCGTGTACCATTATTAAAAAAAAAAGTGATATATATATATATATATATATATATATATATATATATATATATATATATATATATATATATATAGTCAGTCAATTTATTTAACGCCTTTTACAGGCGTACAGAGCTTTGGCTCTGGAACAATATGGCATCAGTTCTTGATACCTCAAAAATGTCTCAAGAATGTTTTGAAACCAACAAATCAAAAGCAGAAAGAAATGGAACTAATCCAAAGAAATAATTACTCGAAAACCCAGTCAAACCTCAACGCACCTCAAACCACATATGCTAAAGCCACCGCTTCAGACCGTTTTTGAAAACCAGAAAATGCCATCATTTTACATACATTACCAGGCATAAAACAAAAAGAATATGTTCTCATAATCGCAGAATTAATAGACCCAAAATTCATTAGATACACCTCTACAATCGATAACCACCGACAACAAACAAATAATCATAAAACGTCTAATTAACCCAGCCAAACGTATAATAATTTCTAATGCTTACTCTTCAATTCCACACCAAGCAATAGAAAATGAACTCAAAAGCCTAAGTATAAAATTAGTCCCTCCCATGTATTTCCTAAGAGCTGGTTACCAAGACCCAAGGCTGGCGCACGTTCTAAGTTTTAGACGGCAAGGGTACATTCTACCTGAAGATTTGAATAAACTTCCAACGTCTTTACTTATAAACATGACAATGTAATATCGAATTTTTTTCAGTAAAGCCATTGTCACTTGTTTTATTTGTAAACAACCAGGTCATTTATCTACAGATTGCCCTGAGTGCAATAATGATAACAATATTCAGGAGGCATCTAACGGGAAAGAAAATCTATTAATACATTTTGATATTAAAAATAATTGTGAAACAATAACTAATTCTTCAATATTAGACACACCAAATCATATGGTTAATAAGGCTCCAACGACCATAGGAGGTTGTCATGGAGACCCTTTGAAAATAGAGTCACATGAAGACAGTAACGGAATAGAGCCTTTAAACTAAGTATCACGTACCCATGGTGAAGAGTCAAACAACAAGGACTATATCACTGTAGATAGGCCTTGTGCCGAACCAGCTGTTAATTCGAGCAATAATTTAGCAGCGTTACCCGTGGCGGTTTCTGGCACTAAACGATGTTACTCAAGTCCTCCTGCTTCTACTTTATCCAATATATAATTAAGTTTATCTCTAGATTCTCCGGATGAGTTTGAAAATACCATCAATTTACAAGATTTCCCACCAATACCAGCACCTCAACCTTCTCGGAATAAGTCAAAAAAACTAAAAAGACCAATATCAATACTGAAATCAACTTCGAAAATGCTAGACAGTTGATAGAAGATAATTTACATAAATATCCCATTTCTTTTGATGAAATGGTGAAATTCATTCAAATGTCTTCTGAAACTAAAAACTTCAGCGAACTAGTTCAAGAGTTCACGAACAATGAAGAGGGCTTAAAAGACATACTTGCCGAAGCAAAGAAACACACAACTGACAGACGATCCAAATTAACGATATCGAAGATATTAAAAAGGGAAGTGGGACTCTACAGAAAATACTTTAAATACAGACGACAGCACCGACAACTAGGAAGTGACTAACAACTTTTCATTACTTTAATAAAATGACTACAACAAAAAACTCAATCATATTACAGTGGAATTGTAACGGATTTTACAAACATTACGAGTTCTTCAAATTACTTTTAGCTAAAGAAAATCCCATATGCTGCTGTTTACAAGAGACACATTTTTTAAAATCACAAACTGTTAATTTAAAAAATTTTAACATTTACCGAAAAGACAGAAATGATTGCAGATCTGCCTTGGAAGGAGTAGCGATTATGGTAAAAAAAGAAGTATATTCCAAACGGATTAATATTGACTCATTCTTTGAAGTTGTTGCTATACAATTATACAAACCTGAACCTGTCACAGTCTGCAATTTCTATAGACCTCCAAACCGAGACTTCACTGCCAATGATCTCCAAGCTTTAGTTGACCAACTCCCAAGACCTCTAATCATGGTCGGAGATATGAATGGTCACAATAAATTGTGGGGTTCAACTTTATCAGACTACAAGAATAGAGGAAAAGAAATAGAAAAGTTTTTAGATCTCAATAGTTTTTTAATTTTAATTAATGATGGTTCCCCTACTTATTTTTGTGCCAATGGATCCTTTTCCGCAATCGACTTATGATTCATAGGCGTTAAAATTTTACATAAAGTTCAGTGGAGCGTAAAGGACACCTTGTATGGAAGTGATCATTTTCCTGTGACTGTGCTACATTACATAGAGTTCCGAGATGGTCAATTAATAGAGCGAATTGAATTGGGAAAAGTTTTCATTGTTAATAGAATCAGAAATGGTAATGAAAAAAAAAATCATATATCAATCTAGAGAACAAAATTACTTTTTTTAACCAAAGTGTCATAGAGTCAGCAAAAAAGAATATTCCACACAAAGTAATTTATAATGATAGACGTCTACTTCCTTGGTGGAATGAAGACTGCCGGATCGCAATTATGAATAGAAAAAAAAAAAAAACACTGAACCGACACAAAAAAACAAGATTGCTGGAAGATTTAATTGAATTTTAAAAAATGAGATCAATTGCTAACAAGATATTGAGGGACAGCAAAAGAAATTCATGGATGACTTACGTCAATTCTATCAACAATAATACTAACATAACAGAAGTATGGAAAAAAGTTAATGCCATCCAAGGATCCAAAAACTTGACTCTGTTTCTTCGATTTCAGTAGATAATCAAATCATATGGTATCTGACCCTGGTAAAATAGTTAAGCATTTTGGAAATCACTTTTCTACTATGTCGAAAACTGATAATTATAACAGATTTTCTGCAGCATAAATGTGAACAAGAAAAACACTCGATTGAATTTCATACACATGGCTCAGAAATTTTTAATCAGCCATTTACTCTAGCTGAAATGAATTTTATCTTAAACACATGCAAAGATAAATCTACTGCAGGCCCCGATCAGATCACATATATTTTTTTAAGAAACTACCGTCAATTGCACAGTCATTTCCCCTTTCAATTTATAATGAAATCTGGACGACAGGTATGTTCCCCGAAGCCTGGAGGAAGGCCATTGTTATTCCAATCAGGAAAACTACAAAAAATATAAACATCGATAACTATAGGCCTATTTCACTACTTTCTTCTAAATTTCTCGAAAAGATGGTTAACAATAGACTAATTTATTTCTTGGACTCAAAACACTTCATTTCAACTTCCCAGTGTGGATTCAGAAAACACCGCTCTGCTATCGACCAAATCACGAAGCTTGAAAACGAAATTCAAAGGGCTTTTTCAAACAAAGAACACCTGGTAGCTGTCTTAATAGATATCACAAAAGCATATGACATGATGTGGCACTATAATGTTGTCAGTACACTATCCAAACTCGGTCTCTCAGGGCAGCTATTGACATTTATTAACAATTTTCTTAAAGATAGGTCGTTTCAAGTTAAGGTTGGATCTAACCTTTCTCAATCATTCCATCAGGAAAACGGAACGCTCCAAGGATCTCCGCTAAGCGTAACATTATTTTTAATAGCCATAAATAGCATTGTAAATACAATGTCTGCAGAAGTAAATTGTTCTTTGTTTGCTGAGGACTTTGCTATTTATATAAGAAGCAAGTCAATAGAATATATCGATTGGAAATTAAGGACAACTCTAGGGGATCTCGAATCATGGTCTAAAAATACTGGTTTCAACTTTTCAAGTTCCAAAACGGTGGCCATCCTTTTTTGTAAAAGGAGAAAATGCCAAACGCACCCGTCATTAAGTTTGTTTCAACAAGCTATTATGTATGAAGAAGTAATCAAATTCCTAGGAATCTACTTCGATAAAAAGCTAACATGGTCTGAACATATTCTTTAAATAAAAGCAAAATGCCAGAAAGAAATTTATTAAAAGTTCTGTCCAGCACTCAATGGGGATCAAATCGACGAACTTTATTAATGATGTACCGTACTCTGATCAGGCCTATCATTTATTATGGAGCTGTTGCCTACAGTTCTGCTAGTGTTTCAACACTGAAATCACTAGATACTATACATAATCAGGGACTTCGTATTTGTATTGGTGCATTCAGAACCACGCCCGCTCAAAGTTCGTACATAGTGAGTGGTGAGCCATCTTTAGAATTAAGGAGAAAATATTTGAGTTGTATAATTCGGCCAGAAAAACACCTCCTCGCTTACTTAATGTTTCCATTTATTCCATAACTGGATATAAACAGAAAGTCCGATTGATTACAGTCTATCATTTTTTTTCAAAACCCACGACTCCTCACCACATGTATCAAAAAATGTTTAATGAACGAAAAGAAGTGTACTTCAACTACTGTTTTTGGTTTACCGATGCTTCAAAATCCAGCTCTGAAGTAGGATGTGCCATTATTAGGGGCTCGGTTTGTTACAAATTTCTTCTACCAGAATCGAATAGTGTTTACACCGGTGAGCTCTATTCAATCTGGAAATCGCTGACATTCATAATGAATAGTCAATGCAAATATCATCTGATTGTATCCGATTCATTAAGCTCACTGAAATCACTGGAAAACAGGAACTCAAAAGACGTTTTGGTGATGAAAATCCAACTTCTTGAGAAGAAATGTCTACGTTCAGGCAAAGTGGTAAGATTTCTTTGGGTTCCTTCTCATCTGGGCATCGGAAGAAACGACGAAGCAGATCAAGCTGCAAATGCTGCAAGATTGAAACCCAATTCAGACGCCATTTACATCAACAAAACGACTGCATCGGATTGGCGTATTCATTTAAAAAAAAGAATATATGAATCATGGATTACAGAGTGGAACAAAATTGCTGAAAAATTAGGCAAAATTAAAAGTAGTCCTGACGTATGGAGAACATCAGAAAGGAGAAATCGCCGCGAAGAAGCTGTCTTGGCAAGGATACGAATGGGACACACAACCATAACGCACACGTATCTTCTAAAGGGCCTCTACCCACCAACCTGCAGGACCTGCAATGTACACCTGACCGTGGAGCACATCTTAATGGACTGCGAGGAACACAAGGATGTAAGAAAGATTGCGGAATGGCCAACCGGATGGACATCGCTCTTGGTGACAGTGAAACGTCTGTGCAAAGTTTATTTAAATTTTTAAAAATATCCAATGTTTATAGCTTTGTACAATTATGTTCACTTTTAAAATATCACATACCAATAATGTTTGAATTAACTGAATGTTAAAAAAAAACATATATTTGTTGTAGCTAATGACCCTCTAGGGTAGATGCTTGTAAAATAAATAAATTAATAAATAGGAGGTAGGTACAAAAAAAAAATCTGCTTTGTGTACGGCGCCGCTGCGTCTCCTTTCTCGAAGGGTTTACAATCCTCGAATTTTTTATCAAGGGCTGTGAAGAGGTAGCTTATTGCGTGTAGTGGGTACTTTAAAATCTATAAGGTTGATACATATTAGTATAACAATAATCATAGTCTTGGAATACAATATTTATATATTATAAAACCGTGATAAGACCAGAAGTACTTTATGCTGCAAAAAAATTAGCTTTAACAGGATTAATGGGTGATTTAAAAATGAAAAAAAAATTGAGAAAAATATAAGAACCAAAACTTATAATTATATTCCCTGTAAAAGCAAGACACTAAGGATATTAGGAATTATATATAAAACATAATAGTAACTGATCAGAATAGATCCTACTGGAGGGACCTAGGGCAGGAGGGATTGGTGTTCCGGGGTTCCTGGGGCTGTGGTGAGGGTGGGGAGACGTACCTTTCTCACAGGGCGTTTTAGCTCCGAGGATTGGGATGATGTGGACTTTTCCATGAATAACATATTGTAAACATTGGTGGATTGTACCGATGCAGTAAGGATTTAAACATGGTTTTTATATACATCCTCTGATCAATCTTCGTGATGAAAAATTTAAAATAAATAAATAAAACAAAAATATGTGGGATTGGAGCGTCTCCTACGCTCCTGGCCGTCCCCTATGGGATCCTGGCTCCTTGACCTCATGCCTTCGGCTCAGTTGGGTTCTGACCAGAAGAACCTTCAAATCATAATATAATATTTTTATACTTACTGAGCGTTGATAACCTAGATGTTTTACGCCCTAAAACTCTAAAGAAGAATAACAACAAAGTTGGAATATTTTTCCACCATTTTAATATTTCAAAACAGTGTCCTTATAAGGACAACAATGACGGAAGTTATCCTTGCACCATTTAAAACCGTTAAATGATTAAAATATTTTAAAGCAGTATTCCTCAAGGACAACAATTCCTTCGGATAACGGTTAAAAATTTCAACATATTATCCTTAAGGATGAAAAACTAATAAAATCGTCAAGTTCCGCCAACTTAATACAGCATCCTTAAAGACGAACAATTAAGAGTTGAAGATGAATGTTTAGCATTCGAAACTAGTTTTCTTAAATAATAATTAATAAAAGTGGAAGTTAATTAATCAATCTTAATTTCAGTTTTTGCGACGGTGGTCTAAAGAGACGATCTCCTAGTTTGTAAAAGCGATGCAGGGTGGTAGTCCGAAAATTTAAAATTATTTTTGAAGGCTATTTAAATAGCAAACGTACCAAACAGAGTCCGGAATCAATTCGAGAATGAGTTCTTGTAAAAAAATTTTCACAATATTGGTCTTCTGTGCTAATTGATATTGGAACCGCAGCCTCTTTTATTTTCCAGAAATTTTATATTGGCTGGTTTAATAAAGGTATCATGGCTAACATCCCATTAACTATATTTTCTTGTGTTGCAACATCAATCTTTCCGGTGATAACGAATCCAAAGACTGTGTTAATCGCATTTGGATACACTTCTGCTGTGATAAAAGAGTCACCGAACAAAATTTCTCCAAACAGATGTGCTCCGAATAAAAAGTCTAAGCGCCCTGGATGCGGAAACCCTGGTTCGGCTGATTTATATTCTTTAAAATAGTCGAGTACGCTTCGAAGTACTTCCGCATTAGCCATAAGTGCTGTTATTTCTTATACAACTGCTTCTGTTTGGAATCGCGGGTGAATATTTTTTTTTGGCGTTAATACGCTATTCATCATGAATGTTTAGCATTCCAAACTAGTTTTCTAATAAAATAATTCTAATAGAAGTTGCAATTATTTCAATATTCCTAAAACTTCGATTGTTCATTGCATCTATGTGCTTGAGTTAACTTAACGCTATGGAACAAGACAACGTTACCTGCGATCTGACAGCGTGGGGCTGTAGACGTATTACATCAAAGATGACTGCAGGAATTAAGAACTTACTACAACTACACCGAAGGTGTAATATTATGCCGCTGAAGGGGTTAACCAAATAAACCGCCTTAACACATATTATTTGTCATGGGTTAACCGGGACGATCGGGACGGAAGTTCTTTATCAGTGACATGTCGTACCCTATACTAGAAACTAAAATTGAACGTAAATTAACTGGTAAACGCTAAAAAAAAAAAAAAATTGTTCGCAAAAAATTATCGTTAACTAGTGACCCTGCAAGTGCAAACACTTGACTACCTATGTCGTTTAACACCTAATTCAATTTTGATTAATAACTTAGTAACCTTACGCTTTTTTGATTCCTCAAATTGTCTTTGTTTCCCTTCCTTTAAATCTATGTAAGGTTTATCAGGCAGTTCTTTTGTTAAAAAATCAGAAATAAGTTCTGTGACATTAGAGTCTAATGAGGCCTAAACGTAATTAAATTTAGTTAACTCTAATGTAATAGAATAATTATAGAATCGAGCGTCCACTTGCATTCTCCATATCTTAGTATTTTTTCGCCAAAGTGTTGGAATTCTAATATCGGCACGATGTATTTCAACCTGAGTGGCTTTACATTTTATAAAATAGAATTAAACTAAAAAGAAAACAAAAACGTTGTAAAAAGAAAATTAATAATGAAAAAAAATATATAGATAAACAGAACCTTAAAAAGAAATATCGAAAATACAAATATCTATGTTTAGGTTATAATAAATAATTATTTTAGTTCAAAATCGGTGGTCACTAAAATATAAGTTTAATTTATTATTAATTATGCTACAATAATTCCAAATAAATAAAACTTACTAATGGGTGAAACACATATAATTTTACCATAGATTACAAATATTTACAAATCTACTATTTACTATTTAACTAACTATTTTATATATGTACTATTTAATGTAATTTAATTAAATTAGGCACCTTACTATCATGTACACAAGTTACACTAATGAATATAATGCTACAAGGACATAAGATTTTAAGATAAGTTTTTTGTTGGTGATGTGGAGTGTTGAAGCGGACCATGTGTTCTGGAAGGCTACACAAGATCAATGATCAGTGGTGCCACACAAACACTCACACACACACACACACACACACACACACACACACACACACACACACACACACACACACATTTATTTCTACGTTGGGAGTCTGTAACAACTCCGTAGCGCGTCCTTAGGTGGCGAATAGAGGACTACCAGCTAGATATAGAGGGCAGGAGGAAAATAAAATAACGGTTCTAGCAAGAAACGCCATTGGAAAGGGACACCTTCTAGTTGGGTGGATGAACAGCCGTGTGAGGGAGAATATTTCCCCACATAGATGCTCCTAAGCTAAACATCGTAAATGAAGTTTCTACTGCTAAACCTTAATCATTGCGAAGCGCCACAGGACTTACGCTGGCAAACAATAAGAGAGAAGAACATCGACGTTGTAGTGCTTTGTAAACAGTATAGGAGCCTCGATGGATCTCGCAACTGGATGACGACATGAAGATTTTGTTCAAAGTATCTTGGTCAACTGAAGCATGGAATCAGAGTATACAAGAAAAGGAAATAGTTTTTGTGGAGATCAACGACTTCAACAAGAAGAGGAAAACTTAGAAAAGTTGTGAGTGGATTGAAAAGTGTTAAGCTGTCAATAACTTCTCCAGCTTAAGGTGGGAGGTTATGCTGAATCAAAGAAGATTTTAAATTTATTTGGCCATTAAATATTAAATATTGTTTGGTACCATGGTTACCTTCCTGATGTTAATGTATTGACAAAAAGAATAAAGTTTGAGTCAGTTGGTTATATTTTTCAATTTCGCCAGTTAAACATTGCTTTTAATATATATTCCTAGCACCAACCACGCTGTCAGGCAACTTGTCACTCTACTGCGATACATCCCTTGGATACTTACAATCTTACATACCCATATCCTTAAGATCAGCAGTTTGCGCTAAACTTCACAATCTTTCACATCCTGGCCGTAGAGCTACTCTTGATCAACTCCGAAAAAGATTTGTCTAGCCACATATGTCTAAATTTGTCGCGGACATTGTAAAGAACTGTGCCACATGTCAACAAACAAAGATACAGCGGCATGTGAAATCAGCACTTCACACCGCCAGATGAACGATTTGGCTTTATCCACATCAATATCGTTGGCCCCCTACCGTTGTCGAAGGGCATCAAATACCTCTTGACATGCATTGACCGTTTCACTAAGTGGTCAGAAGCCATTCCAATGGCGGATCAATCTGCACTGACGGTCGCAAAAGCGTTCTGGACCCACTGGATTAGCCGTTTTGGGACGCCTATTCAAGTTGTAACTGACCAGCGTCGGAATTTCGAACCCGAACTTTTCCGTTCCTTAGCACCTATCTCAGAAAACAAACTGGTTCATACAACAGCATATCACCTGCAGTCCAACGGACTTATAGAGAGGTGGCATAGAACACTCAAGAGATCACTTACCTGTAAGCTTTTGGAGACACAAGACAGTTGGACGGAACTTCTTCCCGTCGTACTCCTCGGCCTTCGGACAGCCATCAAAAGTGATCATAATGCCTCGGCATAAGGTGCCGATCGGAACCTCCTGACACCTACGCTCAACAGTTAGGACGGAGGATGAGATCACTACGGCCTCCTGCCGCGACCTGGCACACCAACCAACAGTGTTCGCTCACCTAGACCTGAACGGTTGCAGCTACGTATTCTTACGAGATGATCAGGTTAAATACCCACTAACTCCTCCATAAAAAGGCCCTCATCTAGTCATCTTCAGTGACGCCAAAACTTTTATCATCAGCAAAAACGGGCGGAACATAGTCGTTTCAAGAGACCGAGTGAAACCTGCCCATATACTCTCGGAAAAGCCTAACAGCCCATCGCTACCAGCAAGCATTATGAGAACACCGGCAACGGACAGCAACAATTTAAAAAATCCAATAGGTCCGGTTCCCTCCAGAAGCGGACGTACCGCAAGTGTACCTGAACGATATCGTTGACACGGGGGGGGGGGGGAGTGTGTGGTGATATGTTTTCCTTTTGTTTTTGTTGTTACTACCTATCTCTTTGTAATATCATTGTCATATGTTTATTATCAATAATTAACAACTATAGTGTTGCTGCGTTGGGAAAAATGTTAGAAAGAATTGTTAAAAATTGATTAATGCACTTTTTATCGACAAACGAAATACTTAATAAAAATCAGTTCGCTTTTCGACCAGAGACAGGGGCAGATAACGCCTTGCATGCTTTAACAGAACAAATCAGTACAACTTTAGACCAAAAAAGACATTTGCTAGTTGGATATTAAAGGTGCATTCGACAACGCTTGGTGGACAGCGATTTTAACTAATCTTAAGAAATAAAACTGTCCAAAAAAATCTTTATCTGATTATACAAAATTATTTTGAAAAAAGGCGATTGGTTATACACACTAATTCATTTACCATTGATAAAAGGTTGAGTATGGGGACTCCTCAAGGATCTAGTTTATCAACAATCCTGTGAAATATATTAATCAATACAATTTTTCGAATAGAATTACCAATCAACACAATGCCGATGACGTCCTGTTACTAGTAAAACGACGGAACATAGACGAACTCGAAGCTTCCACTAATCTTGTTTTATCTAGACTAACAAGGTGGGCTTATCTCAATAAACTGAACTTAAACTCACGAAAGAAAGAATATATAATATTCTCTCGAAAACGGACAAACCAAAACTAAACATAAGATTAAATTCATTTAAACTAAACCAACGTGACAGATTAAAATATTAAGGAGTACGATACGATCAAAAAATGAACTTGAAACGACACATAGACAATGTTTACAACCAGACTTTGCAAACCACTAACAGACTGACACTGACAGCTAGGGTCTCTTGGGGTCTCAAATCAGAGGTCCTCAAGACCTCTCATGTCCTCAAGATTTTTGCCTAAACATCTTTACGCGGCACACGTTTGGAATAAGAGCGTTCGACTGAAATTGAATCATGCAAAACTCAGTAGGATTAAAAGGCTCATAGCAAAAAAATTTCTAAATCATTCCATACAATATCTTATGAAGCTGCTTGCGTCTTAGCAGGTATTCTTCCAATTGACTTAAAAATACATGAAGTAACAGAAGTATTCAACATAAAAAAAAACGACTTACTGAATATACAAACATCATTAAAAAAAAAATAGACCTCCCGTACAATTGTAAATATTGGATTCATCCAGCAATACAAGCACAAATATTGGCAAAAAAAACAAGCAGAGAGTCAAACTAGGACCGTTATATTTACCGATGGCAGTAAGAATGGCGACAACGTGGGGTGTGCTTGGTTACTTGAAGATATAAATGATAGGCTCATAGAGTCTCAATACAGGTTAGGAAAGGAGTGTTCTAAAACCAAGCGGAGTAGTTAGCAGTACTCAAGGCCACCGATTACTTACTTGAGAATTTAACACTTAGCAACACACACAACTATTTATACGGACAATATGGACGTAACACACTCAATTCAAAACCCATCTATTCATGACAGACTTACTAAGGAAACTAGAATAAACTTGACTAAACTACATAGCCAACACAAGAAAATAATTGTTTATTTTCTTAAATATGTTGTTTGGATTGGTCATTCAGGAGTAGAAGGCAACGAGAGAGCTAACGCTTTGTCAAAGTTAGCGGCTTACAGTGACCTTCCAGTATCATTTGATAAGGTCCCTATCTCTTTTATAAAAGGAGATATAAGAAGGGACTATATAATTAAATGGAACAATAAGTGGATCGCTTCTGAAAAATCTCCTAGCCTCCATCGATTCTTTCCCAATATCACACAGCAAAATTATAGGCGTGTACTGAGCACTGACTACAAGCTGACCCAAATACTTTCAGAACACGGAGAAACCAAACAATAATTAAAACGCTTCAACATACTAAACAATGTGTCCTCATGATGGACAGGTTCACAATTTCCGACATTTAATATATTACTATAAAGGACTTGACAACATTTGGGCAAGACTGATATAGAGCATCATACTAAAACACGGAAATTGGCCAGAAACAGAACAGAGACTTTTGACCAAATTTAAATCTGATTTCGTACAACTTATTAAACAAATATACTTTAACAAACTGACTGAGGAATGTTGGAAGGCAATATAATCGTGCTTTAGGAGGAAGTATCTTGTTGTGCTTTAGTTTTATTTGTTTATTTATTTTTATTATTATGTATGTAATGTTAGCTAACCTAGCATATTGGCTACTATGTGATTATAACAGTGCAACTATAACCTTCTGTTAAGAGTGCAACTATAACCTTGTGTTAATTGTTAATAACTGATTCTCTTACTTTGAAAGACTAACGTGTAATTAAATTCTTTTATACAGGTAGATTACTTTATTTGTTTATAATGTATTTTCTTTTTCCAATATTTGATTTTATTTATGTTTGTACTTTTATACAGAGAATAAAATCACGTTTATAAAACCACATTAGAAATTAAATTACAAGCATCAAGGAGTAAGGAGAGGAGATGGCTATGCTATTTGTCAAAATTGTGAAGAAAGAGGAGGAAGAATTTGTAATTCAGGGTATTTCTACCGATAAAATTAATTGGTATTTAATTCCAGCTGAATTTAGAAACTTGAACTTTCACACTGTTTTATCAAGTAAAAAAATTATTTGTAATGCAAGAACTTATATTAAAATTTTGAATGGTTACAGAACTGTAGCTATTAAAATTGACAAAGACATTCACAAAGAATATTTCGATGAAGCAGAGAATGTTTCCAAGAATTACCATTAGAAGAATACATCCCTCCTCCAAATCCGGGATCTTTCGAGCCTCTACAATAAGATTTGGAGGATCGAATTAGGCTATTGGAGCAACAATTAAAATCTAATTCAGCTCAGAACGAAATTAAATTGCATCAAATTGAAAAAAAAAAAATTATTTTGGATAAATTTGTAAAAAAACAAACAGATCCAACTGAATGGCTACGTAAATTTGAAAAGGAGTGTAGTCGATTTCAAATAAATCTTGACAGTCTTAAAATTGAGACTTTACGTTTTTTTTTTAACCGGTACAGCAAAAGACTGGTATGAAACTAACCTCACCAAGTATGATCTAACCACATCATGGGAGATTTGGAAAAATTCGTTTTAAATGTTTTCATTGATAAAGGTTGGTCTGTTGTCAAAAAAGCGTCATATGTTAATGACTTAGAGTTATTGAACATAGATCTTGATAACGAGAATTTAAACTAATGGACCCGAGGAAATTATATCCGTTGATAAAATTAAATGTATTAATAAATGACAATATGAAAATAAACGCTCTTTATGATTGTGGCTCTAATGTATCATTAATTAACAAACGAATTGTTGATTTGCTTCAGTTGAGGTTAATGAAACACAGAGGTATTTTAAAAACAATCAGCGGACATAATTTTACTTCGGCCTGGGCTATAATTAAGCTACGAATTGGAAATATTACAGACTATTTGTCAACATATGTTGTTATAAATGAAATAAATGTCCTATGATATGTTACTTGGTATTGACGCTATTAAGAAATTTAGGCTGATTCAGAATGAAAATCTAAGAATTTTCAAACGTAATAATAATGAAAAAGTAACATGTCTACAGGAAGACCGATCCAATAGTGACCAGAATACTCCTCTTATACGATCCAATGATGATCAGATGCAGAATTTAGATAATGTTAATGTTAAAGAGTTAGATGAATATGTTGAGTCGAATGTCAACAAAACTTTGAGTGCATATGACTTTGCCGTTGACTTACAACATATTGAAGGTGAAAAAAAGAAACAAGATACTTTACGATTAATAGAGAAATATCGGTACACGTTTGCCACAGATAAATTTGATATTGGCACAGTGCGGTCAAAAGAAAAGGAAATAAAACTTTTTAGTAATGAATATGTTACATGTAGACCATATAAATTTTCAATGCCGGACGATGAAGAAATTAGAACTCAAATAAAAAAATTATTACACGTCGGAATTATTGAAGAATCTGAATCTCCATTTGCTTCTCCACTTGCATTGGCTTTCAAGAAAGAAGATGGGAAGAAATCCCGCTTATGTGTTGATTTTAGAAGATTAAATAAGTCAGTAGTTCCTGAATGTTTCCCATTCCCTACAATATCAGATGTCTTGGAAAAAGTTATTAATTGTAAAGATTTCATAGTTCTAGATATAAATTCCGCATTTTGGTGTAAAAGAACAAGATCGGAAGAAAACCTCTTTTATAACAAAATATGGGAAATTCATGTTTTAAATTCTCCCTTTTGGTCTTGAAACTGCTCCCACCACATTCCAACAAATATTATCAAATATTCTCCGAAGAAATAGTTTAGATGAATTCTGCGTTAACTATATCGACGATGTCTTGATTTTCTCCAGAACTTGGGAAGACCATCTTCAACATATTGAAAAAGTTTTACAAATCATTAGTGCTGAAGGTTTCAAATTGAAACTATCCAAATGTTCGTTTGCAGGTAAATCAGTCAAATATCTGGGACATACCATTTCGAAAAACAAAGTTTCACCAGCACAAGGGAATTTGACTTCAATCCAACAGCTTTAAAGACCTTCTAATAAGACTGGAGTTCGTAGTATTCTCGGATCTATTAACTTCTATTTGAGGTATATAGAAAACAGTACTCAGAAACTAGAACAACTCCATCGTTTATTAAGGAAAGGTGTGAAATTTGAATGGTCCGGCGAATGTGAACAAGCCTTCAATCTCATAAAGAATTATTTATGTTCAACCCCAATTCTTGCTATTTATGACATTAATAAGCCAATATTTATAGAAACAGATGCCAGTTATAAAGGTATCGCCGCTACTCTAAAACAACCACAAGACTACGGAATACTACACCCAGTGGCGTATTATTCACGCAAGCTCTCAGAAACTGAAAAGCGTTTTAACATTATTCATTTAGAATGCAAGGCAATCAAAGATGCAATAAAATTCTGGCAGTATTACTTAATCGGACGTTCCTTCACAGTCTGCAGTGATCATAAGCCGTTGGAGAATTTAAAAACAAAAGCTAGAACTAATGAAATACTTGGTGATTTAATCCTTTACTTATCGCAGTTCAATTTTAATATTATATACAAAAAAAAGGTAAAGAAAATGTCCTTGCTGATTTACTGTCGAGAAAGCCTGTTCTTGAATATTTCGAGAATAAAGACGCGATCCAGGTTGTGAATTTAATAGATTTACCAACGGTATTAAAAGACCAAGAGGAACACCTTTCTGATTTAAAATTAGCTAAACACATTGAGTCTAAACAAGGTATAATATTAGAGAATGTAAAAGGAAAATCAAGAATTTTCGTTTCTCCAGCTTTGGGAAAAGAAATAGTTGAAGTGGTCCATCAACATTATGGTCATATAGGTCCACAGCAGATGGTCACTACAATCAGACCAGACTACTATTTCAAGGGTTTGGCAACGCTGTAAATTCCTTCTATAAGACATGCCAAATTTGTATTGAAAACAAGGTTCGTCGTAGTCGTGCTATTGGCCTCTTATCAAATCTAGGACCAGCTACTGAACCTTTTCAGATCATGTCACTCGATAGTGTTGGAGGTTTTGCTGGTCACCGTTCTCCTAAACGATATATGCATATCTTAGTGGACCATTTTATCCGATATGCTTGGATTTCTACTTCAAAAGGACAGAACGCTCAAGTTTTTATAAATCTGCTTCAACCAATTTAAAAAAAAACATAAGATTTCCATCTTACTCGCCGACCAGTACACAGGTATAGATTCAACTGATTTAAAAAAAATATTTAGGAAAATATGGAATTGAAATTTTTTTCACTTGTATCGATAATCCGGAGTCAAATGAACTTAATGAACGTTTAAATCAAACATTAGTAAATAGCCTGAGATGCAAAATAAAGAGTGATAAAAAAAAATTGGCCAACTCTTGCACAGCAATGTGTTGAAGAGTATAATAACACCATTCATAGCTCCACAAATTTTGCCCCATCATACCTAATGCTCGGAAAGATGGCTATATCACCTCTTCAAGAAGACAAGAAACCAACTCTTGAACAAGACCGAAAAATTGCTTTCCAGAATTTTATGAGAAGTTTCCAAATTAACAAGAACCGTATAGATAAGCATCAACGCCAACAGGCAAATTTCACAGTCTTTTTTTGAAGTTGCAAGCGGATAGAAAAAGAAGATTTCAAATTTCTTCCATTCCTGTAAGCTGCTTCCTTTCTCCCCGAATCAATCATCATTAAGGGGGGAGATGTAATGTTGGCTAACCTAGCATATTGGCTACTATGTGATTATAACAGTGCAACTATAACCTTCTGTTAAGAGTGCAACTATAACCCTGTGTTAATTGTTAATAACTGTTTCTCTTACTTTGAAAGACTAACGTGTAATTTAATTCTTTTTTTTATACAGGTAGATTACTTTATTTGTTTATAATGTATTTTCTTTTTCCAATATTTGATTTTAATTATGTTTGTACTTTTATACAGAGAATAAAATCAAGTTTATAAAACCACATTAGATGTATTATTAATGGTATTATTATTTTGTAAAAATTTGTACTAGCGTTACTTTTGTTAAGTATTTAAAGGCTAAGAGGTAACTTAACATACGTGTTCTAATTTCATTTTTAATTTTAATAAAGTTCGGACAAAAATAATCAAAGTAATAACTTACAGGAATTCTTTACTGTTAAAAATAAGAATTGTAAAGTTTGAGAAGCACTAGCTAAAGCACAACAACACTCGTTTACTTTTTTAGACACAAACACTAGAAGGTTAGTCAAGATTATCTTTTCAATTACTCAGGGTTGCCATGTTACCGTTACAGGATTCCCCTCCTAGATGACGGAGTCACAAAACCGTACATTAGGCTTGACCAATCGTCCGGAACGTGTTCGTAAACCTTTTTGGGTCGGTTGTTTATCCGTTGACACCGATGAATCTTCGGCTGGCAGGAATGCTGGCTTCAGACGATCAAGAGAGATATTGGATTCACGGCCATGTAGCTGAATCAGGAAGTATTTATCATGTCGTTGTAAAACCTTGAAAGGGCCTGCGTACGGTGGGATCAAGGGACGTTTAATACTGTCTTCTCTTACAAAAACATGCGTGCACTTTCTAGGCTCATCATCCACGAAGGTTTTTCTGTTTGAAGTGCGCGCTTCTGCCGGTCTTAATTTTCCCATATGATCCTTGAGTTCTTGGAGCGCTGCGTGTGGATCATCTTTCTTAAGGTGCGCCTCAAGAAACTCTCCCGGTAGTCTGATGGGGCATCTATACAATGCTTTAGTTATACTCGAGGACGTGTCGTCCCACAGGCTAGCTCGCAGTCCAAGCAGCACTGTTGGCCAGTTGGCACTGTTCATATGGGCTGTGATTGCAGTCTTGAGAGATCTGTGCCATCGTTCAATGCATCCGTTTGATTGCGGGTGGTATGCAGTTGTGCGATTTCGGCGAATGCCCAAAAGAAAAGTAAACTGATGAAAAAGTTGGGATTCATACTGGCGACCTTGGTCTGTTGTTATCGTCGTAGGAACTCCAAATCAGCAGATCCAATGACTGTAATATGCGGCACTAGCTGTTTCTGCAGTTATATCCTTTAGAGGCACGGCTTCGGTCCATCTGGTATGCCGATCAATCATCGTGAGGCAATATCTGAATCCTTCGGACGGTGGCAGAGGACCAATCAGATCTAAATGAATGTGCTGGAATCGAGCAGCTGGTTGGAATTCTTCGGGTGGCGCAACAGTATGGCGGTGGATTTTCGCCTTTTGCGATACAACACCTAGTCCATTCAGTTACATCTTTATTTAGACAAGGCCAGAAAAATCTTTGTGCTACCATTTTCCGTGTCGTACGTATACCAGGATGACTTAAATTGTGAATTTGTAGAAATGCATTTTGCCTAAATTCAGCGGGAAGATAAGGTCTTGCCTTGCTAGTAAACATTTCGCACAGGAGAGACTTATCAGTTCCTAGGATTTCGACAAGTTTGAGTTTAAGATTGCCCTGATGTTTGAGTTTGGTGATGTCAGGATCGTTCTTCTGGGAAATGGATAAGGCGACAAAATCGTCCGGGGCGTTGATTTCTTCTATTCGGGACATTGCGTAAGCTACAACATTATCCTTGCCAGGTTTGTAGACCATTTCCGTGGTGAATTAACCGATGTAAGGGAGCAAACGAGTACGGAGTGGAGTCGAGGATTCTGGCTTCTGGTTGAAAGCGTGGGTAAGCGGGCGATGGTCCGTTATAATGGAGAAATTCTTCCCTTTGACGAGATAGCGGAAGTGTTTAATAGCCTCATATATCGCCAGAACCTCTCTATCATAGACAGAATACTTCTTCTGGGAGCTGTTTAGTGCTTTAGAGCAAAAACTTAGAGGGTACCAGACATCTTCTTTCTTTTGCTGCAAAACAGCACCTAGAGCAGTATCTGAAGCGTTGCTAGCAATGGAGATTTCAGCGTTCAGATCGGGATGCGTAAGTTCGGATGCTTCGGCAAGGTTTTTCTTAGTTTCCTCGAAGGCTTTTAAGGTTTCCTTTGTCCAGGGCAACGGTGATTTGTCATTTTTAGGCTTATTATGAGTCAACTGGTGGAGAGGTTGTTGAATAGTAGCTGCGTTTTGTAAGCAGGGCCTGTAAAAATTCACCATTCCTAAAAATCTTCTGAGTTGACTGTAATTTTGAGGTGGTGGATACTCTAAAACAGCTTTCACTTTATGGTTGAGAGGTGTTATACCTGTTGTTGTGAGATGGTATCCTAGAAAATCGAGCTCAGAGTCTCCAAAAGTGCATTTTGCCGTGTTGACTGCAATACCATAGTTGTCCAGACGTTTGAAGACTTCACGAAGATGAGCTTCATGCTGTTCTTCATTATCTGATGCGATAAGAAAGTCGTCGAGGAACTTAAAAAGAAAGTCGAGATCGCGGAACTTGTCGTCGACAAATCGTTGGAAACTTTGTCCAGCGTTTCGTAGTCCGAAATTCATACGGTTGTACTCGATGAGTCCAAATGGTGTAATGATCGCAGTTTTCTCACGGTCCTTCTCGGCGATCGGGATGTGATAGTAAGCTCTGCGGAGATCAATTTTAGAAAAAATCCTCCTACCGCTCAACTGCATAGTAAAATCGCGTAAGTTAGGAATTCCATACTGATCGGGGATCGTCTTTTTGTTGAGA
The DNA here is from genome assembly GCA_003667255.2 of Euschistus heros. Taxonomy (NCBI): domain Eukaryota; kingdom Metazoa; phylum Arthropoda; class Insecta; order Hemiptera; family Pentatomidae; genus Euschistus; species Euschistus heros. Next base: position 61,558 of record RCWM02001087.1, read on the forward strand.
GCGCGGTAGTCTCCACATACCATATTCTAAGGCTCCCATCTTTTTTAATCACCACGTGGAGTGGGCTTGACCACGGCCTTTTAGAAGGGTGACAAATACCTTCTTTTATAAGGTTTTCTATCTCCTTTTTGGCTTCTTTGTAGATTCCTGGAGCTAAGCATCGGCACTTAGCGGTCACTGGTCGACCTTTTGTCTCGATGATGTGCTCGACTATTCCGCTGGAGGGTCCACGGATGCGTGTGATTTTGGTGATGGTCGGTAAGTCATTAAGTATATTTGCGAAACGTTGATTTGTCGGAACTGCAGAGAAAACTGGAATTTCTTCGGATGAAATCAATCCAGAAGTACGGCAGCCATTCCGTAGGTCGATTTGACTTCGGTTTCGTAGATCTACCGTGAGTTGGTGCCAGTAGAGGAAGTCCGCGCCTAAAATTGCCTTACCAACATCAGCTAGGATGAACGTCCATCGGAGGGGTTTTTTGAGACCTAGGTCCACTTCTCTCATGATTTCTCCGTAAGTCGCAATCGTTGAGTTGTTAGTGGCTATAAGATTTCGGATGATAGTGGAATGATTTCGGAAGGAGTCCTGCGTCGTCCTTTAGGAACGGGGAGTAGTGAAATAGATGCTCCTGTATCGATAAGAAATGCTTGGCCTGTTACCCTATCTTTGATGAAAAGGCGGTGGTGTGGGTGCATAGTGAAAGTTTCCGCCACAATTTTCACTGAATGGGGTTTAAAGACGGCGTTTTGGATTCCCAAGCGCACGGTTTGGTACAGCGTCTGGCCTTATATTGGAATTTTCGGTGATAAAAGCAGATGTTGTTGACGTGAGATTGTGAGCGTGTTGATGATGGTCGTCGGCTGGAACTTCTACCGCGGTTTTTCGAGTTTAGGATGCGAAGGATCTCGTCTACGTCCTGCCGAAGATTGCGGATCTCGGAGGAACAAGATTCGCATGATGTTGAAGATGTCGTGGTTTGTCGCGCGTGAGGTTGTTGGTTGTGTAACAGAGTAGTTTTCCAACGGCGGTAAGACTTCATGAATCTTGTCGGCAATTTGAGCAAGCTTCTCCACTTCTGTGTGCTCAGTTGCGGCAAGAATCGGTTGAAACCGAGAAGGTATGATCTTCAACCACAATGTACAGTATAAACGCTGTTACCGGCGTTATATCTGCAGCATTCGTTCCTTCAGTTTTTCGTAAAGTTGTTTTTCCGGGTTCGTCACGAGGTCTTGGACTTGGATAAGGACGTCAAGATCTATATTAGGAATTAAAAGCTAGAATTTGATATTACTTGATGTACAGAATACCGCTTCACATGTGGCAAACCATAACGCCGGAATATTTTTCCAAAATCGTGGAAGGCGGAAAGTAGGGCTTTGGTATCCATCTATTTGCGGGGGACTAGCAGGCTTTTCAAACCCGCTAGATGGGTCATTAATTTTATCTACCATTGTGAAATTAGCCAAAAATTATTTAATGAATCGAAAATTGAGGAAAAAAAACTATTTAAATCGCGTCGGGGTCACCAATTGTTAATTTTAATAAAGTTCGGACAAAAATAAACAAAATAATAACTTACAGGAATTCTTTACTGTTAAAAATAATAATTGTAAAGTTTGAGAAGCACTAGCTAACGCACAACAACACTCGTTTACTTTTTTACACGCAAACACTAGAAGGTTAGTCAAGATTATCTTTTCAAGTACTCAGGGTTGCCATGTTACCGTTGCACATTGTTAAGGTTTCTTATTATTTAATTTTTATTTTTTTTTTTGTTTTATGCTTTATTTTGTTTATCTGATTGTACAAAAAAGACAATAAGATCAAATTGAATTTATAAAAATGTAAACCAATTAACTTGGTAAGACGTGTAGTATGCCTAAAAGCAGGCATGGCACATGTAAATACGATAAATAAATTCTCCTCTTATGGGGTTACCATAAGAAGAAAAAGATAAATATTTATATGTATATATTTAATTATTTATTTATATATAACCCGGTATAGATAAAAACCGGTGTAAGACAAGGGGATGGACTTTCACCTATTCTTTTCAATGTTGTTCTCGACAAAATTATGAGGACTTTATGGGAAAAGGAAACATCAGGAGCTAAAGTAGGAAATCAAAGGAGTAATATCCTAGTGAAATGTCTAGCCTTCGCAGATGACTTGGCTATACTTGCTGATTCAAAAGAAGATGTGGTTAGGCAGCTAAATTCCCTTAAGATAGTTGCTGAAAAAACCGGGCTTAAAATCTCCATCCAGAAAACCAAATTTATGACCACAGACACTCACTTTAGTAAGAAGGAAGTGAAAACGGAATTCGGTAAAATCCAGGTGTTAAGAGTTTTAAATATTTGGGCGAAATAATCAGCAGAGAATTTATCAGAGAAAGAAATCATGGAGTATAGGATTAAAAGATTGGAGAATTTATACTACCTAACGAGTAACATGTATAATAAAAAATACCTCTCCAAAAATGCCAAAATCTGACATTACAATACAGTGGTAAAACCAGTGATATTGTACGGAACAGAAACCATATTGTTCCCCCGTCTGGAGAAACTGCTACAAATAGAAAGAAGGATTCTTAGGAGAATCCACGGGCCTAAAATAACACCGGAAGGATACAGGCTAAAATCCAACATAGAAATTTACAGTGAAATCCCTGATCTGGAGACAGAGATGAGGGTTATAAGACTCAGGTTTTATGGACATATGCACAGGATGGACGAACAAAGATTGAACAGACAAATTTTTAGCAAAATTATGGAATACAAGTTTAACCAGGGCTATACATTCCAAATTAAATCTGAAGCACAAAGACTCGAGAATAGAGCCGAATTGAAAAAGTTCCTGAAAAACGCGGTGTTTGTGGTGGACAAGAAGAAATTTCCGTCTAAGAGATGAACAGAAGAAAGGAGAAAAATATTTAGTGAAATCCTGAAGCAAAAGTGGGCAAAAAGAAAAAGAACTAAAAAATAAATAAAGTATTATAAATAAAATATATATATATAGATATATATATATATATATATATATATATATATATATATATATATATATAGTATATGTATTCAACATATGTTTATTGCCATCTATCAACATGACGGCAAGTGTATGTCAGTTAGAAAACGATCTAGAAGTCTTGAATGAAATAGCAGCATTCAAAGTATTTAGAAAAGATATAAAAGATAAGTTAATTCTTTTAATAGACGAAATCAGAAAAACAGTGCAAAACACTTCGGATTTTCAAGGAAGTCAGAACGCTCAAAGCCAAGGTAACCTAAATCGTTCTTATTCTGAAACCGTGGTTCCTCGTTTCAAACGAAAATCTACAGCTTCTTATGAACTAATAATTAAAAGCAAGAGTAATAAAAACGCAGATGACGTCAAGAAACAGTTTAAAGAAATAATAAAACCCAAGGATTTAAAAATTGGTATTGACAAAATAACCTCAAAAAAAGATTTAGTAATTGTTGAAACTAATTCTAAGGAAAAAAGAGGAATAATTTCTAGAAAACTAGAAGAAAATAACGATTTCTTTATAAAATCATTGAAAACATAGTAGAACATATTGTGGAGCAAAATTACGGACTGCAAATTGAGAGTAATTCCTTACGACCGGTTATCTTCTTGAAAAATGCAAGATCCAAAAGGACACATGCTGTAATCGAAACGGACGGAATTACTAGAATAAAATTGCTCAACAACAGGATAAGTTTAGGTTACAACAAACATTGGGCCGAGGACTACCTGAGGAACAGACGATGCACCAAGTACTGGAAGTTCCATCACTCCAAGGAGCGGTGCCAGAGTCAAACAACTTGTCCTCAATGCTCAGGTAATCACTCCATTAAGAATTGTAACCAACAGAGTAAAAAATGTCCTAACTGTTCTACGTATAACCGACATATTAAACTAAAACGATTTAAAATTGACAGCAACCATTCGGCTTTTGACAAAAAGTGTCCCTCATACGTTAGAGAATTAACTAAACTCACTCAAAACATAGACTACTAAATTAAAAAACTTCAGATTTACTACATTTCTTTATTCATTAATACTCGTATATGGACTTAAAAATATTACAGATAAACACACATCATTCTAAAATTTGTACAGACTACATAAACCACTTTATTCAAGTCAAAAATATTGATATAACCCTCATACAAGAACCTTATACTAGAAACAACAATATTACAGGTTATAATCATCAAATTCAGATCTACCAAACACATGTTTCCAAACCTAGAGCTGCTATATTAATAAATAATAAATACATCGATGCAATCTTACTTACACAACACAGCGACCAGGACTTTTGCACAGTTGAAATTACTATTAAACAATATAAACTCTTATTTATAAGTGCTTATTTCGATGAAACCTTAGACATTGACAACGATCTCGCCAAAATTGTGCCCATTATAAATTATTATAGCAATCATTACATTATTTTAGGCATAGACTCCAACAGCAGATCATTATTCTGGAACGACATCAAAATTAACCCCAGAGGTCGAACTTTGGAATCATTTATCATTACCCAAAATTTGAGCTTAATCAATAAACCTTCTGAGCTGACAACATTCGACGGCTCTAGAGGAAAGAGTAACATTGACTTAACTATTTGCAATAACAAAACGACAAGATTACTTAAGAATTGGACGATACTAAATGGCTGTAATTTCTCGGATCAAAATTCTATTTATTACGAAATAACCTGGCAAAATAATGGACAACACCAAAATTATGACTGTTTACATAGACAACACTACATAACCAAAAACATTAACTCGGAAAATTTCAAGAAACATTTGACATTCCAACTGAGAAAACAATTTAAGATACTCGAAAAGGACTCTAATACACTAGAAACAGAATCAGAAATCGTTAACACCATCAACAATTACGAAATCAAAAGAATTATAGAAATCTTCAACAAAGCTATGACTAAAACCTGCAACATGACGTTCAAATTGACTAACTCTAAAACAATAAAAGTCAGACCTCACAGAACAGTATTCTGGTAGAACGATAAACTAACCGAGCGAAGGAAACAAACAAACTCACTTAGGAAAGCTTGTCAAAAAACGACTACTAACCGAGACCTGAGAACACTACAAAAACAAGAATATTTGGACAGCAAACACAGATATCAAGCTCTTATAAAAACTTCGAAAATTGATTCTTGGAAAAATTACTGTACGGAAGAAACTAACCCCTGGATTTGGACTTATAAATAAGCTACAAACAAACTGAAAAACCAAGACATTCTACGAACTCTACAAACTAACAGTAACGAACTAACAAAGGACTATAAGGAAACAATCAAACACGTATTAGACAGATTGATACACGAAGACAACTCCATTGACAATACTCTAGATCAGATTACAATTAGGGCAAACGTAAATACACCCCCTGATTCAAATAATGACTATCTCCTGGAACGATCAGAAATTCCTATACTGTATCGAGAACTTAAATAAAAAGAAAACACCGGGACATGACAAATTCAATATAGACATCGTACAACAAATTACAAACATATATCCAAATTTAATTACTAAAATTTTCCAACTGATCTGGCGCAAAACTGAAATTCCGATAACCTGGAAAAAAGGACTCTTACATATAATACCTAAGAGAGACTCTAACAAGCTACGTCCAATCACAATCCTCCCATTAATGAGCGAAGTCTTAGAAAAACTAATTAACAACCGACTCACGCACTTTTTACTAACAAACAACGTACTCAACAAAAACCAATTTGGATTCATTCCCCAAAAATGCACTGTTGACGCGCTCTACCATACTAACTTGATCATAGATTCAGCAATAAATAATAAAAAAAATTGTTTAATCCTGAAACTTGACATATCGGGAGCATTTGATAATGCATGGTTACCTGCCATAATGTTTAATCTGAGGAAGTACCAGTGTCCAAGAAATTTATTTCACCTGATATCAAGCTTTTTTTCAGGATCGATCAGTTGAAGTTAGATCTAACATCTCTAAAATTTCAAAGAAACTGACTATTGGCACTCCCCAAGGTTCTTCTCTCTCACCGACAATCTGGAATGTTTTGATCAACTGGTTATTCGATTTGGTATTTCCAGAGAACGTAAAAATAATCACGTATGCAGACGACATTTTACTCCTTGTCACTGAAAAACTATTTCCCAATTACAACCAATCACTAATCACACGCTATTTATTTTGGAAAAATGGGCTAAAAATAATAAACTCGAATTTAACACTGACAAGTCAAAATACATAATATTTAGCAAGAGACGAATTACTTCAAATTTAAACATTAGACTCTATTCCAAAACACTTGAACAAACTGAAACCATGACATATTTAGGGCTAACATACGACAGGAAATTAAACTGGAAAGCACACACAGACTACGTTGTCAACAAAACACTGAAAACTGTAAACGGACTCACTATAGCTGCAATAAACACATGTGGCTTAAAGACAGATGAACTAAAAGTTATCAACGAAGGGGCCATCATTCCAAAACTCCTTTATGCCATACCCATCAGGGAATCAGGAGCTGTTAAACCAATCAATCTGAAAAAACTTCAGTGGATCCAGAGTTTGATGGGAATAAGAATAAGTATAGCATATCGCACTATCTCTTACGACGCTGCCTGTATCCTTGCAGGGATAAAACCAATACACTTGAAAATTGACGAACTAACGATATTATACAAAACAAAAAAACAACGACTAAATTACAAGGACAAGGAGCCAATGGACATTGAAGACGAACTAACTACAAAATACTGGATACATCCTGCTATACATGCTAAACTAACACAGTACATAACAGACACAGGAGCTACAGACACAGACACAGGAAGTATTGACATTTATACGGATGGAAGCAAAGACGAACAGTACACAGGATGCGTACTAACTCTATATCGCAATAACTGCTACTACGACGAACTATACAGACTAGGCCAAAACTGCTCAAACAATCAGGCTGAGAAACTAGCTGTAGTTAAGGCCACGGAACATATTCTCAGACAGACGTACGTTAATCAAAACACATACAAATCTATACGACAATAAGACAGTAATAGATTCAGTTAATAACATCAAATCCAACGACCCACTGACACATCGACTAAAGAAAAATTTAATTGAAATAATGGAACGCGGAACACTAACAAAAACTAACTTGGGTCACAAAGGTCTAGTTGCATCGAAGGTAACGAGCGAGCAGATCTACTTGCAAAAAACGGCTGCTCATGATTTTAATCTTACTTTGAAATTAGAATACACCTGCGTTCCCGTTTTCATTTATTAAAAAATGTATCAAAACAGACTCACTTACTGAATGGGACAAACTTTGGAACAACTCAACAAAGGACGACCCTTGCACAAATACATCCAAACATCACACTACGGTAAAAAAATCACGGTACAACCCGAAAGTATTCATCACCAACTTACACAACTGTTAACGGAACATGGACAGCTAACCACTATTTGAAACGGTTTCATTTGACAATACAGATACATGCGAATGTGACGGACGGACTCCACAAACATTTCATCACTTACTATATGACTGCATTCTTTATGAACACAAAAGATCGAAACTAATAAAAACAGTACTGATGAATGGGGACACTTGGTCTTCCACCGAAGCCAAACTATACAAAACTTACAAGAAACAGTTGGCAGAATTCGCATTAGCAATTTGAAAATAGACGATACACATCAAGAAAGAAGACCACCCCGCATCAAAAACAAGATGAACAATAGAAGACATCTGTTGAAAAAAAAACTTGTCTGCATATTATTTTTCTATTTCTATTTATTTATTTTATCAATCTATTGTATTTTTATTTTATTCTGATTTCTTTTTGTTTAACTATGGAATTACTGCCTTTTGGTATTTAAATTATTGTTATTTTTTGTCTTTTTCTTTTCCCTAAGAGTTTATTTTAACTTCAATCAAGAACTTTGTTATTTTTGTAATTTATCTAATTTAAAAAAAAAAAAAATGTTACACCTGCTAATTACAGGTAGTATGCTAATTTGCATGGAACTTGTAAAATTATCAGAAATACCCTCCCCTCCCGTAGGGTTACTATGGAAGGGAAATATATATATATATATATATATCTATATATATATATATATATATATCTATATATATATATATATATATAATATATATATATATCTATGAAAGAAACATTCCTGAAATATGTGGTTAACTGTTAAAGAGCTATTGCAATGCTGACATTTAGGTGATGGCTGTTTCATAATTATATGTAAATGGGTTAACTTTGTATGGCCTATTCTAAATCTGGTCATGACAACCTCCTCTCTGCGATTTAGACAACTTGATGTTACCCTTGGCTTTACCGACTTTTTTATTGTTTTCAACTTTTTTGGTGGGCTTTCGTTCCACGTACATTGTCAATTTTCAATTATTTTTATTTTTATTAGAACTTAGTGAATCTGTTATTATTGCGATGTTGTTTTGTTTTATTGATTTAGAGTAGTGAAGTGCTGATGCTATTGCATTAAGTTCTGCTGTATTGCAGAATTTGTGTAATTTTATTTTATGAGTGGAGTTGTGGGTAACAAAGGAAGATGCAGTTGAATCGTCAGATTTAGATCCGCCAATATAGATTACGAAAGGTTCAGGTATGCTTCGAAGTAGACGGGAAAATTCGGATTTGTATTCAGAAGGAGAGGTATTATTTTTGGGAAGTCGGGTTAAATGAAGCAGTGCTTTGGGAGATTTGATTGTCCAAGGAGGGGTATGAGCTTCTTTCTTGTGCACATGTAATTCTTTGAGGAATTTAATGGCTGTATTTTCTCTTTCTGATAAAGGGAGTGTTGTGTTCGACAATTTTTCAAATGCTTTGGCGAATTTGGGTTTAAAAATGTATTTATGTACTGGGTGTTCGGGATAAGGCAGCAGTTTGGAGATATAGTTAATTGCTAACTTTTTCCTTCTGAATGACAATGGCGGTATTCCTGCTTCACAACAGAAACTAAGAATATGACTTGTTCGGAACGCTCCTGTCGCTAAACGAATCCCAGTAAGATGGACGGTATTAATTTTATTTACTATTCGGAGTCGGGCAGAACCATTAATGAATCAGTCATAATCTAGTTTGGAGCAAATTATATAAATTATATATTATATTTTAATTCATATATTAATGTTAGTCTGTCGGAACTCCAAGAAGTACCACTAAGATATTTTAATATGGTTAGTTTCTTTGTGGATGTTGATTTTAGGGTGGAAACGTGAGAATTCCAAGTTATTCTACGATCTAATATCATTCTTAAGAATCTATAAGAGTTTGTGGAAGGTATTATGGAATTACCTAGACGGAGTTCTTTTACGACTGACATGAAGACATCTAGATTTTTGGTGGAGAATTGAAGGCCAATGGCTACAGACCAGCAACACAATCTATTTACAGCTTCCTGTAGTTTATTTTTAATATTGTCAATGCTTTCGTTGCGACATATTATGGCCAAGTCATCAGCGAATAATAATGGCTTGACACCTCTCGGTAAGTTAAGTCCCAGGTCCATTATTGCCCGGCAAAACAAGGTTGGACTGGGGCCACAACCCTGAGGAACACCGTTGGCCTGCTTATGAGTATCTGATAGTTCACAACCTATTCCTACTCGAAACTGGCGATTGAATAGAAATTGTTTAATATAAGTGGAAATACGTCCTTTGATTCCGGCGGAGTTTATTAAGGATTATGTTGTAATTGATGTTATTAAAGGCCTTTCTTAAGTCAAAGAATATCGCAATCAAGAATTATCTTGGTATTCAGTATAATAGGTTAATAAATTCTGCAAAAAAATCAAAATAAAATTAAATATTGATTGTGATATTATTATTTTAAAAACTTAATATTATTTTTTTTTAAACTTCTCATATTTTGCCGCCTCCTAAAGTCAGCCGCCTGGAGCACGTGCCCCCCCTGCCCCTCCTAATTAACTGACCTACATATTACCGAAATTCCAGTAACCTCTGCAGACCTCTTCACAAAAAGTAGAGCAGCGAGTGAGAGCATACAGAAAGGCCAAGTGTAAAAATACTCATTATTTTGGAATATCATTAAGCGTACTCACGGGCATAGGAACGCAGCTAAAAACCGAGCAGAGGGCAGAGAACATTGATTTCTGCATTGGCTTAAGTATAGCCAAAACTCAATTAATACCAGCTGTTATATTGGCCAAAAGATTCACTTACATATTATTTGTCTCTTAACTGGACTTAATAAAGATGGCTTAAAGACACAGATCCATATCCCATCTAAACGATGAGAATCACTTGCACACCGCTATTGGATACCGCTATGTGTGCACGGCAAAATACTCACACAACCAAGAGAGACTGCATAGTGGCAACAGTACTCTGTAAACCGAGACAGAACAGTCTCCTCGTGAGCTCTGCAGATAGAAAGTTTATAACTGAGTCATATCAATCTGAACGCGACTAATCGTGATTTACGAAAGACTTTACACTTGACGAGTTATCCCTTGGTATCGCTGTACTATAGAGAGGGATATTCGCCGGATCTGACAGAGTCATTTTTTAAAAATGATTCACCCTTTTTTCCTCAAAGGAAAACCTTGTTTTTTTACTTCAAATGTTAATATAGTAAAAAATGTAGATATTCAAGGTTTGTGTTATAGAAATACAGATCCTATCTTATTTAAGGAATAGTTAGTTTTTGTTGTTTGTATTTTGTTATATGCACGTTACATTTAAATAATCGTCTTCCGTTTATTAATTTTTTGGGTGGCATTAGTTGATTGTCATCAAATGTTCTTCCTATAAGTAAGTCATTTAGAACTCAGTAAGTAAGTCAGTTAGAACTATCCATTCATCTTTTTGGTTAACAATGTTTCTACTTTATAATCTAAAAAGGATAAATATTTTCTGAAACTTTCTTCATTTACTACCTATTCTGTAATATTTGTTAGTGACAATATTCTGTAATATTTATTACAAATTATTACAAATTCATTGGTATTTCAGATAAAAAGTAATCATCATCAATAATGTAGTTATGTCCTTTCTTGACTTTCCTACGGAGTTTGGACATTGACTTTTAAACTAATTAGGAAAAATTAATAAACATGAAAGAAAGGAAAATCTTTCAAAAAATATATGACCGAAGAAATAGGGATAATGTAAGTAAATATCGTAATCTTTTCCGAATGAGATAATAAAAAGAGCAGAATAAGATGACTTGGGCATTAGCAACTTATGGAAGTTAGTAAGCTCCCTAACATTATGTTGGAGGGACGCTCGGGTCAAAACAGAAGGAGAGGAAGGTGGCTTGAAGATGTGGAGGAGTATCTCCGAACTCTGTTTTTATCCTTGATTGTTTCAAAAGCAATAAACTTTTTAACCACAGTTTCATTTTTTTAAAGCTAATGTTGTACAGGATGGGAATATTTTTTTTAATATACTTGCCAGTTTTAATTTCATTAATAAAATTGTTATATATGGAAGATGAAAATAAAATCTCAGGTAATAAAATAAATTTTCCACTAATAACGTAGTAAAATACTATTAATTCCAAGGTTTCAAGATCATTTAAGTCAGAGGTGGAGAATGGCATTCCCAAAATTAATTTATTAATAATCTGATTCATAAATTTAGCGTTGAGCCATTTTACTTTGTAGTTATGAATGTAGTCATATATGTTAAAAAGATCTGAACATTTTTTTAAATTCATTAATATATTTGATGTAAACAATATTTCTGCTGAAAAGTTTTCATCATCAATTGTTCTAGTTTCTACAGTCAAGTCCTTTCTTCTGTCCAGTAACCAAGTAATGAATCCTCTGTTACTTATAACATATAAATTTAAAAAAAATTTTATCATCACTTGTTGCCGTAATTTAGTTCTTTCTTCTAAATTGTTAACTGCTTCGCTATCTGCAAACCTCAATGTATAGTAAATGTAATTTTGGACTATTAAATCTCTATTTATTAGTTTCTCTCCTAACAGTTTTAACCCTTTTTTTAACATACGATTTGTATTGAATATATATATATATTTATCTTTAATAAAGTTTTTGGAAGGAATGTGTTTCCTATTCACATAATTTTTAAGTAATTGTTTATAGCTAAAAATTACCTGATTCATCTTCTTCAAGGTATCGTCAGTCACATGATGCACTTTTTTCTGTGTCCGATAAAGGTTTTCTATGTAACAAATGTTTTTAAATGGATTAGATATAGCCGAAATCTGTCTTCTAAAAATAAATTGATTAGAATTATCAGAATAGTTAGAGTTAGGTACAATATGTTTTGATAGTTTTTCATTAAAGGACGTATACCACTTTCTTCTAGAACAATCATCAGGAATTTTATTTATTTGAACATGTAATTGTAGACATTGTGCAGTGATATTTTTAAATGATTCACCTCTTTTTTCCTCAAAGGAAAACATTAATGTTTGTAGGAAAAAATGTAGATATTCAAGGTTTGGGTTATAAGAATACAGATTCTTTCTTTTTGGAGAAGTAATTAATTTTTGTTGATTATATTTTGTTACCTGCACGTTACATTTAAAGAATCGTCTACCGTTTATTACTTTTTTGGGTGATAATAGTGTCTTGTCATCAAATGTTGTTCTTATAAGTAATATGTTTAAACTATTTATACATTTTTTTATAAATATTTCAATTTCGGTTAAAAGTGTTTCTAATTTATAATTTATAAAGAATAAATATTCTTCTAAGCTTTCTTCATTTACTACATATTCTGTAATGGTAAGGGTTTGTTTAAAGTGGACTGATTGAAAATTAGAATTATTGTGCTCTTTTATTTTGGAAAATAAATATCTTTTGTGATTCACAATTAAAATAAATAATTTTATTCTTTTATATATAATCATCCTATTTCTCGAGCAGATTATTTTTTTTAATTCACCGCAAAATTTAAGGAATTCAGTTGATGTAAAATCTTGCAGCATCAAAGTAATTTCAATCTTTTTTCTCAAAAGCAATGATATTAGTATTTCTTTTTTTAAGGTAACTATTAGAATATGATAAACCTTTTTAAACAAATATATTAGTCTCACTACTTTATTTAATGCTATCCAAACAACAATCATTTCTTGGATGTAAAAACAATATATAGAAGGCTCAACGCATTTATTTTTTCTAATAGTTTGGTTGAGTATTGAACATAAAGAGAGTGTTTTAGAAAATAAACATCGAATCCTTGTGTAAATTTCAAGGGACCAAAATACTTTAAATGTTATCTTTTTTTGAAATATTTGTTTTAGAAAATTTATTTTTGCATACAGTTTGTAGAAAGCATGATTTTCAAAGTTATCTCGGTTCACCACCATTTCATAGAAATCCTTCATGATTGTAAAAGTTTATAACCTTTGAATCACTGCCACCTATTGCAGTATTAATTGAAATAATTAAAATGTTTTACTTCGTAAGGTTCTTCTTTCAAAAGTTATTAATAAGTAATTGTTTAATCTTAATGAATTTAACTTTGGTAACTTAATCGCTTAGAAATAACTTAGAAATAATAGAGACAGTTGTTTTGATTAAATTATTTATTTTTGTTTATTATTTTTTTATTAATTGATGATTTTATTCTTTTATTACAAATGAACTAAATTACACGTTCTTTCTAACTAGTAATTATAACATAAAACACTTTAAACAATATAACATTAAACTAACCAAAGTTATTCACACTCTGTCTCTCATATACGTTTTAATTAAAAGTCTCACACACATTGAAGGTTGCAGCAGTGTTGTTATCACATAGTAGCAAACTTACACCTCCACCCCTGAAGAAGATTCACTGGGAGAAAAGGGAAGCAGCTTGCTAGAATGAAAGAAATTTGAAGTCTTCTTTTTTCCGCTTGCTACTTCATAAAATGTTAGTGAAATCTGTCGGCTGACTGAAAAAGGTCCAAATCGTACGGGGTCCAGTTTGTTGCGATTTAATATGTTTCCGTTTTGAATGTACACTAAATCGCCAATCTTGAAATCGTGCTGTCTTCTATCCTTGCCTATTCTATTTTAGTTTATTTGAAAGCTCCTTAAAGAATTTTGAAAAGCTATTTTTCGGTCTTCTTCAAGGGAAGATGGATTGTCTTCGATAAGAGGAGATATAGCTTGTTTCTTTCCTAGGAGTAAGTAAGATGGTACAAATTTCGTTAAGCTATGAATTGTACCATTATACTCATTGACACATTTCTTTGCGAGAATCGGCCAGGCTTTATTTGTCTCGTTTATTTTGCACCTTAAACGATTCACCAGCGTCTGATTTAACCTTTCGTTAAGCCCATTTGATTCAGGATGATCAATGCAGGTAAAAACAATCTGAATTCCTTTTTTATGAAATTAATTTTGAAAATGAGTAGAATTTAGAGAAGTATATTGGTCTGCTAATAGGTTTGAAATATTTTTATTTTTGGCTATTAGATGGATTAGATTTATAGAGTCGTGAGCGCTTTGACCCTTACTAGTCGAGATCCATGCGAATCTGGTAAAATGATCCACCAAAATGTGCATATATCTCTTTGGTGATCGGTTCCCTGAAAACCCTCCAACTGTATCTAATGACATTCGGAACGGCTCAGTGACAGGACCCAATTGTGAGAGAAGGCCGATTGCTCTACTCTACTCTACACAAATGTGGCAACTTTTACTGAAAGTATGTTATGCATGTTATATTCTTTGACTTTAAAAAGGCCTTTGATAACATCAATCACAACATAATCCTTAATAAACTATCAGCCGCCGGAATCAGAGGATTTATTTACACTTATATTAAACAATTTCTATTCAATCGCCACTTCAGAGTCAGAATAGGTTATGAACTATCAAATACCCACAAACAGGTCAACAGTGTTCCTCAGGGGTATATAAACGACCTGGGACTTGACTTACCGAGAGGTGTTTCAGTCGTAAAAGAAACAGTCCTCTCTCTTCTGAACTCCGTCTAGGTAATTCCATAATACCTTACACAAACTCTCATAGATTCTTAGGAATGATATTAGATCGTAGATTAACTTGGGACTCTCACATTTCCGCCCTAAAATCAACATCCACAAAGAAACTAACCATATTAAAATATCTTAGTGGTACTTCTTGCAGTTCCGACAGACTAATATTAATAAAAATATATCGCTCTATAATTTGCTCCTAACTAGATTATGGCTGTTTTATTCGGTTTCTGCCCGACTCCGAATAGTGAATACAATAAATACCCTCCATCATACAGGGATTCGTTTAGCGACAGGAGCGTTTCGAACAAGTCCTATTCTTAGTTTGTGTTGTGAAGCAGGAATACCGCAATTGTCATTCAGAAGGAAAAAGTTAGCAACTAACTATATCTCCAAACTTCTACCTTATCCCGAACACCCTGCACCCAAATACATTTTTAAACCCAAATTCACCAAAGCATTTGAAAAAATGTCGAACACAACACTCCCTTTATCAGAAAGAGAAAATACAGCCATTAAATTCATAAAAGAATTACCTGTGCACTGGCAAGAAGCTCATACCCCTCCGTGGACAATCAAATCGCCCAAAACACTGCTTCATTTAACCCGACTTCCCAAAAATAATACCTCTCCTTCTGAATACAAATCCGAATTTCCCCGTATATTTCATAGCATACCTGAACCTTTCATAATCTATACTGGCGGATCTAAATCTGACGATTCAACTGCATCTTCCTTTGTTACCCACAACTCCACTCATAAAATAAAATTAAACAAATTATGCAACATATATATACAGCAGAACTTAATGCAATAGCATCAGCACTTCACTACTCCAAAACAAAATCACAATAATAACAGATTCACTAAGTTCATTAAAAGGTTTAAATAACAAACAACATCCAGACATCAATCAAACATCCAACAATCAAACATCCAGTCATCCTTAAAGTAGGTCGACTTTATCTGGGTACCAAGTCACATTGGAATTATTGGCAACGAACTTGCAGACACAGCAGCGAAGCCAGCACTTGCATTCCCAGGTCGTGGCATTGCTATTCTAACACCCCATGATATAAGCTATCCTCTCAAAATAAAAATAATTGAAAATTGACAATGTACGTGGAACGAAAGAACACCAAAAAAGTTGAAAACATTAAAAAAGTCGGTAAAGCCAAGGGTAACATCAAGTTGTCTAAATTGCAGAGAGGAGGTTGTCATGACCAGATTTAGAATAGGCCATACAAAGTTAACCCATTTACATATAATTATGAAACAGTCACCACCTAAATGTCAGCATTGCAATAGCTCTTTAACAGTTAATCAAATATTTCAGGAATGTTTCTTTCATATACCAAAACTAACTAAATTAGGGCTTACAACAATTATCTCGGAAATTCTTGGCGATGACGGATTTAAAGTTAAACCAGTCTTAAGTTTCTTAAAGGAAAATAAACTGTTGAACAAACTTTAATTGATTTTCATAA
Source organism: Euschistus heros (assembly GCA_003667255.2). Lineage (NCBI taxonomy): Eukaryota > Metazoa > Arthropoda > Insecta > Hemiptera > Pentatomidae > Euschistus > Euschistus heros. The sequence goes on from RCWM02001087.1 coordinate 78,060, forward strand.
ATATTATTAAATTTATATATTTTTTTTTTCTATTTGCTTCTTTGTTTATTTTCGGAAATTTATTTAATTTCTTAGGGTCAGATGGGGGGGGGGGGGGGCTCCGGGGGGGGGGGGACGGGGGGGCGCTTCCTGGGTCTAGGGCGGATCGGTCCCGCTTGGTGAGAGATGCGACACGGCTGCTTGGGCTAGTTATGTTCCGAACCTTGTGAGGATTTGGACTTTTCCATGTAGAAGAAATGTAAATGGTTTTTATCCACATCCTACTTAAAAGATTCGTTTATAATTTAAATAGAATAAAATATGAATTTATATAAATAAGTAAGCCGTGGCACGTTTCCTGCTCGGAGGGTGCGGCTTGTATCTCCTAGGGGGTGCTCCTCTGTTCGTGGCACCCTTCCTGACCCTAATTCTTATGTGAAAATAACTGCACAGGCATTGATTACCCTAGGGTTTTATTCCTATAAACCCCTACAAACAAACAAACAATAGGCATGGAGTGCTGCGAATGATGAGGGAATATAAAAATAACAAATCGCCAAACATTATTTTTTTTTTTATTTATTATAATTTATTCCTTAAAATTATATATCATTAATTAATTACGGCATTAACACAAAACAAACATTATCAATCTATTAATGCTATAGCGTGAATAATATTTTATGTAAGCCTATCTTTAACTAACACAAACTGGATGGTTTACCCATTTGAGAGCATGCCATGTATAAATGTCCGTGTGAAAAACATAGTGTGCTCAAATCTAAGCCTCAAACAGACATTGTTAGGCCTTGGGATTTATTGATAGTCATTGTAAATGCCAATCTAATAGGAAACTGAATTCGTTTAAATTGATTTGGCAAATAGGGATGGTATAATAGGGATCCGTGGTATTAATATATTTTCACCTAGGAACTCGCCATTTAAAATGCTGGCTTCGATAACGTTTTTCATTAATTTTTGAATGACTAATCGCGCACCGTTGCATAGCCGTGGAGGGTTTAAATTACGCAGCAAAATAATCAGAGATCCAACCTTCAATTAAATAAATGAATGAATATTTTATTGCTTTATAAATACAATTTTAGAGCAGAGAGTTGTGATCTGTTATACAATTTAAAATTATTTTAACTAATAAATATAATTTAACAATAAAATAAAATAAGAAAATTATTTACAAACTAAACGAGAGATATTTACCTAAAATTTGATCTAACTATATATATGATAAATTAATAGAAAAATAAAAAAGTTAATAACAAACTAGTAATAAGTTAAAGTAAAATATTTCTTAATTTTTGGCAATATTTCATAAAAAAACATAATTATTTAAATGTTTTTCATTATCTATTATCAGTCATAAACATAACTGAAAGTTTTCATTTTCTGTGGAATGAATTCTTCTAAGAAACCTCTTCCTGTATATTTCATAAACGGAAAAGTACATTATTAAATGGTGACGAGAATCTGGAGTTACACATCAGGCAGGGATTTTCTGTATTAAAGTTGTAGCTTCTTCTAATGAAATATATTCTGGAGATCTTGGAGCTAGCTAAACGGAGTTGTGCGATCATTCTTAGTTTTTGGATGTTTAAATTCACGACCAAATACTTTTCTCCACTTCCAAGAGAGCAAAGGTGCCTGTAATGACTGTTTTAGTGGGAGTTAACTGTATGTTCAATGTCTACAGACAAATAATGACTTTCAAATGCAATGTTTAGGCTTGTGATATTTGCTTTAGCAACATTCGTATCCTGCTTGTTCCATATATCCTGGCGCCGATTCTTTTCAATAGTAGCATTAGCTGTTCTGCCCAATTAAGGGGAACGGAAGAATTACCTCTAGGTATTGCTTATCCCTATACAGCTCAACAACATTCCAAAATTCTGAAGGAGATTTAGTGGCTCTAAGTTTATCTTTTATTTTTTTATAGTATATATCTTTAGTTTATTTTATTACTGATTTGTAAGTTTTCTTTGCCTTAAAATAGTTTTTTAGTTTATCAGGGCAGTGATTAGAGATTCGTCACTGTTTGTATGAATTTACTACCTGTTTTTTCAGAAGTCAGCATCTACAATTGAACCAGAGCTTATTGCATGTCCGTTGTTTTTATATCTTCTAGAAAATTTCGGTAACCCTTCATATATTCTATTAAAAAACTGTTCAGGTAACTTTGAATATGGCTCAGGAATTACAGCTGAAATTTCTAAAACGGCTTTGTTAAGATTCAATTTAAGCTGATTCCTGGATAAATGAAACGAGTTAGAGGTTGCACAGGTTTGAATTTCCTTCTGTGAGGAGTAAAGCGTGATTTTACATAATTCATGGTCAGATAATGTATAAGCTGGTGCTACTTCGAAGTCTACAATATCATTGAGGCAAGTAAAGAAAGCCCACATATGGTCAATGACGCTACAACCATTTTGGCTCATAAATGTGAATTGGCCATGGGCCTCAGTTGGTGAGCGACCATTACATATTACCATTCCTGATTCCTCCATGAATTCAACCAATATTTCTCTTCGTTTGTTAACGATGTTATCCAGAGAAGCACGGTCACCACTGAGGCTGCAATCTTCAAACAAATCCTCCTCAGAAGAATTGAGGCCCCCAATTCTTGCAATGCAGTCACTACCCATGACTATATTAATTCCTTCATAATCTCTTAGAAGGGAAGATATATATTTTTTTATAATATCAATAATATGGTTAGGCTCAGTTCTATAGTTCCAATAGATCAGACCAACAATAAGTTTTTTTCTACCAAAATTAAGAAGTGAGCAAAGAAAAACGTCTCTTAAAATTAGTGTACGAACAATAATAGAATTTCTAAAATACATAGTCAGGCCTCCTATCCCATGACTCATTGTGTTTTTTCTTGTAGCATTCACTGCTATATGATTATAAAAAAAACAAGATTGTTCAGATTATTTGTTGTGACCCATGTTTCAGAAAACCCCAATATATCACAGTCCTGAAATTTGTAATATTAACGTTGCAAGTGCCATAAAGATTACCAAATTCATGTACATTTAAGAAACCAATTTTGAAGGACCCCATTTGTCACTTGTCCCGATCCACTATAGTCTTTCCGACACCGGAGATTGAATGAGCTGTCTGTCTCAGGAAAAAAAATTCCAAAGTAGAAATTAATTTGATTGAGCTTCCTTTCCTCTTTCGTTTTTTAAGAGGTATTGCTTGGTCGGAGATATTAACGGTCGATTCCCCTAATGAGTCGCTTGATTCATCATGTTGACATTTGAGATTTGAGACTCCTCTACAAGGGAGGAGGTAAGGATAAGGAGATGGCTAAGGCCTATAGGCCTATATGCCTCCTCCCAGTAGTAAGTAAAGTCCTGGAGCATCTGATTGTTACCAGCCTAAGACCGGTCCTCAGAGCAGCGAGTCACCCACGGCAGTTCGGCTCGACCAGTGACAAGGGAACTACGGATGCGCTGCTGAGAGTGCGCCAAGACGCGGAAGGAAGGGCGGAGAAGTTTGTCATGTTATTGTTATTTGATATTTCCTCCGCCTTCGACAACGTGTGGTGGCCTAGCGTGCTGCAGCAGCTGCAGAGGTTCAACACCCAACTAGCAACTTGTACTCCCTCGTTAGTAGATACCTGAGTACTAGAAGCGTGAAGATAAGTGGTAACTACTACGAGGTGGAGAGAGCAATGAGAGGGGGCAGTCCACAGGGTTCGGTCCTCGGCCTGCCCAGTGGAAGCTAGTCTTCGATCAGTTGCTGGGGGAGCTAGAGGAAAGAGGGTTCCTTGCCACGGCCTACGTCGACGACCAGGCAGTCATCTTTGCCACAGACAGCAGAGCCAGACTCAAGACCGGAGCGGAAAGGTGCGCCAGTTTCGTAGGACAATGGTGGGCGAGGAAGAAGTTGAGTATGGCGGCAGCCAAGACCCAGGCCATACTCATTAAGGGCTCCACGGATAGGGCTCACCCTATCACACTAAACATAGCAGGAGAGAGGATTAGACCAGATGAGGAGGTAACTAACCTGGGAGTAAGGTTCAGAAAGAAGTTTGATCCAACCCCTCACCTGGAGTATTTGAAGTGTAGGGTGGCCCTATAATTAATAGTTTAAGCAGAATAGGGGGTGTCTTCTGAGGCCTCAGATACCCAACAACAATGACCATTTATATAAGCGTGGTCTTGGGTATACTGAGGTAAGCATCCCCTGCGTGGAGCAATAACCTCGCACAGTATAAGAAGAGGAAACTGGCCACGATACAGCGACTGGATCTGCTGAGGGTCACGAAGGCGTACAGAACGATGTCGCATGAAGCAGTGCAGGTACTGTCTGGAGCGATGCCCCTGGACCTCGTTCCTTTTTTTTTTTTTTTCCCCTTCATAGCGGAGGTACGGTGTGTCCCTGAGTCACGAAAATGTAAGATGTTGCAAAGTGACACTTACTTCCAGACACAGATAACTATCTGGACCTCGTCCTCAGAGAGGACAGAATTAAGTATGAAGTAAAGAGGCAGGGGCCGGACGCGCTTCCAGAGGGACTCCGACAGCATATCGGCGAGACCCCTAACCAAAGGAAAAAGATGCTTCGGGAGGATTCCATAGAAGAGTGGAATGGGCGGTGGGCAGCATGCCAGAAGAGCACCATGCCAGAAGGGCACCACGCTGAGAAAGTTCTTCCCCACCGTCCAGACAATATTAGAAGCGAGATGGGTCCTCCCTGACTACTGGGTCTCGCAGATACTTACAGGACATGAAGGGTTCCGGGGAAAGCTCAACGAGCATGAAAAGGAAATCGACCCCCGGTGCCCGACGTGGAGTCCCATAAACAGCTGAACATGTAGTGTTATCCTGCACTGATATGGAAGGACACCGTGCCAGGTTGTCAAGGAAAACCGGAATCTTCGCCCTCGTCGAAGCTGACTTCCCCCGACTCATGGAAGAAGATAACTATCCCCACTTTAGGGAATTTATCTACGGGTGGAAGGAAGTGGAGGGCCCTACGCACTTCACCTTAGGAAGGCCCATCCCCGCGGTCGGTGAGCCACCACCAGCGGAACAAGAAGACCAGCGACCCTGAGGACTAGAGGAGGACCGGACGGATGCTGTGGTCCAGGAGGGCTGGACCAAGCAGACCGGACAGACGCAGTCTCAAGGAGAGCTTACTGGAGTGGACCGGACGGATGCAGCGGCCCAGGAGGGCAGAACCGGGCTCACCATCCGGAAGAATGAAGGATTAAGGTGCGGTCGCTAAGGCTTACCAAGTATGGCAAGGCCGCACCACAGGAAATAAAAGAAGGTGCGGTCGCTAAGGCGTGCAAAGCATTGCTGGGCCGCACCATAGGATTGTTCCCAAGAAATATATGGTCCCCATCATATTATGTAAATTTAAAAAAATTAATAAATTTTTTAAATAAAGCGTTTCATTGGCAGCAGCGGCATACATAAAACCTATATGTTGAACCCGCTACTGACAAAACCCTGTATGCCTGAAAAGGCAAGGAAGGGGGAGAAAAAAAAACAAAAAAAAAAACATTCATCATGTTGCACCTGTTTTCCAAACTTAGTTAAATCATTAATCGATTTGATAACAATAGGGATGTCTTGTTCAGTTTTTTAAAGAAGCTTGTTTGGCTTTCTTGAATAAAAAATGGTTAATAAGGGACGAAAGTTCGTTAACATACATTTGTTTTGATGTACAAGCCTCAAACATTTATTACTGTTTAATATTTATTTCTTCTCCTTACATATTCCCAGAAAATCAACCCTATTATGATTTCTCACAAACTTAATGATTATAGGGGAGGGAGTGGTATTCTGATCTTATTCTATAGAAGGAATCAATATTTGTTAAGTCAAATGATAAACACAGGCCAAGAAAAAGTTTTTGCAATATTTCACTCAGAACTTCGTCCGAAACTCTAAGGACATTAGAGACCTTGACAGTATTATTGTACAATTCCAGCGAAATAGAATTGCATGTATTCTTGAGGTTATCAATCTCATTTTTCAGCAAAATATTTTCACGCCTAAGTCTGTTACTATTTCCTAAACAGTCTATTATTTTTTTTATTAAGAACGGATAAATTATTTTTGATTTCTAATGTAAAATTTTCAAATTTCGTAACCAGGTTCGCATTATTTTTTTTTCAAATTTGTAATTCCATCTCTAGCTACTTTAGATTCTTCTGCTATTGCCTCCATCTTCTCAATAAGTTTTGAAAGGAGTATTGTAATAGCTATAGGGAAGTAAGAATAACTACAAGATGTACAAGATGAAAACTGATATAGACCCATCTACTATCAATTATTGGTTGGTCCTCTGGAGGATCCACCACCTCCCAAGTGTGATTTTCTTCTAATGATTTCAATTCACTGTTTATGGCTTCCCGCCTCCCCACGTCCTTGATGGCATCATCATAACATTGAGGAGTATCACATACAGAGAGTGCCATCTCAAATGCCAGTGTTGAGACAAAATCTTCAAGATATTTTAGGCTTCATTTTCTTTCGTTTTGGTCTTTTTTCAGTTTTTTCTTCTTCTTCTCCTTCATCTAATGATTCAAACCATAAAAATCTTCTTCCTCATCAGTAGTATACTTCCTGGACTATCTTCTTCAGGCAGACACGAACCACAGTAGTTTTTAATGTCAGGAACAGGCAATTCTTGAGATGTTTCTGATTCTCTAATTTCATCAAAAATAAAACATTACGTGCAAACTCTATTTTCCTTTGTAAGGGGATTCCACAGCCTGTAACCGTTCTCGCAAAAACCAACAAGAAAAGTCTCTTTGACCTTTCACTAAGTTTCCCTTTCCTGTCCTCTTTGTGGATGTGTGAATATGCTGGGCTCCAAAAACTTTTATTTTCTCAAGATTAGGTTCAAATCCATACCATCGCTTTGCAGGAACTTCACCGTTGGGTAGTGCAACTCGAGGATAGTCTATTCACAAGATATGTTGCTGACATAATAGCTTCTCCCCACATTTCCTTTTCCAAATTGCTATCAAACAGTAGGCACTAGCTTTTATCAGTAATGTTCGATGCATACATTCCGAGATGCCATTCTGGGATGGATTCCTCGGCATGGAATATTCTAATATAATTCCTCTTGTTTTACAAAAATTTATAAATCATGAGATACGTATTCACCTCCTCTATCGCATCTTAAATTTTGCAGTGAAACACCAAATTTAGTTTTCAGCCATTGCCAAATAACACTTAAATTTTTCAAAAACTTCTGATTTCTGTTTTAATAAATATGTAACACAAAAATGACTAAAGTTATCAACAAAAGTTACAAAGTAATTGTATCCATTATATGTAGGGGGTGTTATCTTGCCACAAACGTCACTTGAAACTCTCTCCAAAATCCTTGTTGCCTTCCTTACATCTGGGATACTTTTAGCGTAAGGTAGCTTCGTTTGTTTACCTTTCATACACACATCACATAGTCCAACCGGGTACTTAGAAGAATGTCCCATTCTTCGGTGCATTAGATTGTTAATATGGCCTGTCACATTTCAAGTTTTCCTGAAATACATTGAGTTTTACAACATATAAACGTCCAAAAACTTGTCCATATAACACTTTGTTTTCCATAGAATATCTTTACAGATGACTTTTCAAATATCACGGAACATCCCTTTTCTTCTAACTTCCGAACAGATAACAAGTTGAATGCTAAATTTTTTCACAAATGAGAATGTCATTAATTTTAATTCGAGCACCGTTATCAGAAAAACAAGATAAGTTACCTTTGGTGTGTTGCTTCAACACATTGTCCTTCCTTGGCAACACTAATGTTAACTTTCTCTGGACTAATGTCATCCAAATAAGGTTTATAGTCATTTTTAACCATGTGACTACTAGCACCACTATCAATAACAAACATCAAACTTGAAACCTGCTGACCACTTGTTAAACAATCCATACTCGGTGCATTCAAAGACATCATAATGTGAACTCATCCTCTTTTAGACACTCCAGCTATTTGTTTATTCCTTAATTTCGGACAATTGTACTTCATATGTCCCTGCTGTTTACAATAATAGCATTTACCAACAAATGAACTGGATTGAACATTAACTTTAGCATCCTTTGGTTTGGTAATTTAAATTTGGATTTTTGGTGTTTATAAGATACAAAAGCACTCACTTGCTCGTCCTTCTTGCTTATTCTCTCCTCTTCTGCTAGTAGAGTATTTTTCACGTATTCCAGGCTAATTGCTGATTTGTCCTTATTGCACAAAATATCCAATGCAGACACTACACTGTCAAAATCCGAAGGCATAGCCACCAATAACTGGTTGACGATCTCCTCTTCGTCCAGTTTTCCGCCCGCCACTTTAACCTCAGATGCGAGAGACTCAAATTCCTGGAAGAAATCCTGAAGCACCTTATCCTTTTTGTACTCGAGCTTCCGCCAGATCTTTTGAGCAGTCACCAGTGATTTCATCCCTTTCTTCTCATACGTGGATGAGAGGGCATTAAACATTTTCTTTCGCAGTCGTCTTATCCTTGATCATCGGCAAGATGCTGTCTGCCAAACCCTGAACAATTATGTTTCGTGCTTTAATGTCATCTTGTTTAAACTCTTTAAGTTCCACTTGTTCAGCAGGGGCTTCCTCAGTCAACACATGGGCCACACCATTTTGCTCCAACACAAGCTTCATACGAAAGCTCCAGTTAGCGAAGTTGACTCCATCAAACGGCTTGATTCCAAACAGAATATTTGCACTGGCCATCGTTTAAAATCGCGTAATAAACCAAAATGCGACAACAAAAACACAACAGACACCGGTAACAAACACTGCGGACAACGTGCGCCGGTGGACCACAATAATTTTTTTTTTCAAAATGGATACTCACTAATTATTTCCGAAAACACGATAATCAATTTTCCACTTGTAGTTTCCTTAGACGTCTGGGCCCATAACCTATGTAATAGCTATAGGGAAGTAAGAAATAACTACAAGATGTACAAGATGAAAACTGATATATTGGTTTGTGAGCACACACAAGCACCAAAACACAACAGACAACAGAACCTTAGCTGACACCACAGCCACTGCTATACATACACAGTGTTGCCATAATCAAACATATAATAAAGCTAATTAAATAAATACATTTAACAAACAATCAATACAAACAATATTAATTAAATGGGGGATTATCAACAACAAGGAGTGCGTCCGTTCCACCTTCAGCACCACCACTCTCATAATAATATTTAGCTTGGGTATTTCAGAAGATAAGAAGCAATCAGATTTCCATCCTTCAATCGTAAATTATGCGGTGGCATGCCTGGCAAATACAGTGAGTTCAAAAACTGTGTGAAAAAATTTACAGCATCGCAAACTCTATCAATAGATTTGTATGATACCAAGTGCCCTGGCAACAACTGTTGTATCTTCAGATTTAAATCACATGTGTCAATGAACACATTTTTTGCCGCTTGACTCTTTGAATTGCTCTTTCTGCAAGTCACTCATGATTTATGTACTGAGTGTATACATCGGGAAACATTTGTTCAATGAGAGTATTATGCGAATCAATGACTGTGCACAAGTCATCCAGTTTCATCTATAGTAACCTTGCCATTACCGATATTTGTTTTGAGAATGTTTTATCGGATGGATCTTAAAGCATTTGAACGCGCATATTTACTTTCAGCTGTGCTTTTTCAATATTACGCCACAATGGAGATGATTTTAAGCAAACGATAATTTCATCAGCGTATGTTGAACGTGAATGTGTTCGTTTGTCTGAAATCATCTGAAAGGACTAACAGAGTGCCGCCAAATAGTTTGTCGTTGTTTGTAATCTCTATCAATGCCTGTTCAACGCCTCAAGTGAATGTTTGTGTCCCATAGTACATTCATCCCAGATGATAATTTTACACTGTTTCAGCACGGTAGCCATGGTAGATTGTTTTTTTTTATGTTGCACACTGCGTCAGAGTTATTTTAAATATTTAGTGGCAGTTTTAATACTGAATGAGCTGTTTTGTCTCCTTCCAAACAGGAGACCGGCTTCGGTCTCATCCCTATTCCGTGCTATTTACTGGGAAGTGACACCGGCATAGTCTGGCAAATAAGTGTTGATCTAGTAAGAGCGTGGAAAATTTTAAAAATCTATCATTGTTAACACTAAGAATATGTTAGGAGTGAACTTTGATAATAAAAATAAATGTTATTTTTGTACAAAAATTTTAGATTTGCCATAAGCTCATTTGAATTTTAATCGGAGGAGTATGGTAACTAACATAATGTTAGTTACCATACTCCCCCGCAATAGCAATACCGATATTTACCAAATTTTATATGCATAATCAGTAGGTCTGAGAATCGGCTACTATCTACGATCTTACTTACGATATAAACTAATTTCTGTCATTTCGGTATGAATTTGCCAAACCGAACAGCATCTGATTTAATGAACACGGAAATGAATCGTGAACTACCGTACAAGACTGTAGAAATGGCGGCCAATGTTACTAGCAATGTCCCGCTAACGATTGAGGAACAAAGGACCATTTACGACCGCATTATGTTCGCAGTTTCAGCAGGACAAGGTAGGTTCTTCTTTTTGGATGCACCAGGTGGAACTGGCCAAACATTCCTTATTTCGCTAATTCTCTCTGAAATACGATCAAATAATGGCAACGCATTGACCGTTGCATCTTCGGGCATTGCGGCAACTTTATTGGTTGGAGGCAGTATAGCTCATTCAGTATTTAAGCTACCACTAAATATTCAAAATAAACCTGACGCATTGTGCAACATAAAAAAACCAATCTTCCATACCACCCTGCTGAAACAGTGTAAAATTATAATCTAGGATGAATGTACTATAGCACACAAACATTCACTTGAGGCGTTGAACAGGACATTGAGACATATTAAAAACAACGACAAACTATTGGGCGATGCTGTAAATTTTTTCACACAGTTTTTGAGCTCACTCGATTTGCCAGGCATAATACCGCATAATTTACAATTGCAAGTTTAAAAGTTTAATCCTGATAAGCATGGTAAGAGGATGCTGACGTGCGCCATCTGTAGCGGGGAGCATCACGCCCAGGATTGGTCCAAGAAAGAAGAAGAACAACATCAATGTATCAATTGTGTCAATTATAACAGACATTGCAAGCCACACTTTAGGGTAGATTCAAATCATTTAGTAACAAGTAAGTGTTGTCCATCTTATATAAATGCCAACCACCGTCTAATTAAAAATACAAACTACTGCGGTTCAACTAAATTACAATTACCACAATGGTAGTAAATACAAATATACAAACATTAAACATTCTACAGTTAAACACACAACATTCCTACAAATCAAAAATACTATTACAGGAATACCTACAAAACCATAAAATACAAATTGCTTTAATACAAGAACCACATTTAGGAGAAAAAATTCGCTTAAGTTTAGAATACCGAGAGTTTTCTGTAAACCTAACCCATTGCAGATCTCTTATCATTGTTAATAGTAAACAAATAGATGCTATGCAGCTGAGTGATCTTTCTGATTCCAAATGTTACAGTGGTACAGGCTATGATTGATAACACTCCGATTATTTTCATCTCCACCTACTTTGATATCTATAGAGATGTTGTAGAAGACACTGATAACCTAAAACGCGTAATCGATAGATTTTCAGATAGATTCGTTAGATTTTCATTTAAAACGCGTAACCGGTGCGGATACAAACTGTCGATCTAGATTCTGGGATGATCTATTGATTAATAATCGTGGTAGGACTCTAGAAAATTTCATAATTGACAATAATATAAATATATGTAATGTCAATAATGGCCTACCTACTTTTTCAGCAGGCGAGGACAAAGTAATATCGATTTAACTATTACAAACGTTCATTTAATTAATAATATTAGCTGTTGGAGAATTGAAGATGAAGAAAATTTTTCGGATCACAATTTGTATTAGATTTCTCTATCAACTTTCGATCATTGGGCCAGCATAAGAAAGGAAAGAAAATTATACAAAACTAAAAATGCTGATTGGACTAAATTTATAAGAAATCTTCAAATTATGTTTTTAAAAGGTTTCAATAACAATAGTACTATCAATTTAGATAAACAATTAACGTCAAAATTAAATAGAACTCCTTTCGATCAATTCGTACACAAGTTTCATAAATTTTTAATCAAAACTTGCAATAAATCTTTTAAAATTATGAATATCAGTACTTCAAAAAAATATTCAGGCCAAAAATCAAACCTCTCGTGGGATGAAAAATTGGAAAATCTGCGGAAATTCACTTACCGAGCCCGCAGATTATACCAAAAAACCAAATTAAATGATTTACTAATGACAAATAGGCATCATCATTACTTGAATCTTAAACGGAAATATTCGCGATGTAATAAAGTCGAAAAAATGTAATCTTGGAAACAATACTGCCAGAGTATTCCTACCAGAAATCCATGGAAATGGCCATACAAATACGCAGCTGGGAAAATACCACAACCATTCATTTTACAAAATTTAAGAAAATCCGATGGTACCTACACGACCTCAATTAATGATACCTATGATTACATTGGTAATAATTTAATTAAATTTTACGATCCTACCGCAGATTCAGATATACATGTCACCATGAGACAGTATGCGAACAGTTTGCCTAAAACAGTTGACGATCTCCCGGTTATACAATTAGATTATCTGATGTTATTAACAATCTCAATGATAACAAAACACCAGGCATAGATGGAGTAAGCTCTTAAATATACAAAAAAAGTATTTGAAACATTTCCACAAACTATATATAATATATATTCTAAATGCTTCAGCCTTGGACGTTTTCCAGATTTTTGGAAAAATTCTAAACTGGGGCTATTAAATTAACCGGGGAAAAACCTGAAGATATTTCCTCAATCAGACCTTTATGTATTATTCCAACAGGTGGAAAAGTCTTAAAAAGTTAATACATAACAGGCTGTCGTATTATCTTTACAGTAAGAAGCTCCTCAGTGAAAACCAATTTGGAAAGCTGGAAAGGGTCCAGAGGCTAATGACACTCAAAATTGCCAAAGGATTCCGAACAGTTTATGATGAAGCTGCCTTTGTCTTGGCCAAAATGATCCCCATCAGTATATTAGCTAACAGTTACATAGGTAAATTCCATTTGTTATCCATGAACAATGACTACGAAAATTTCAAATCTAACAACTTTGAACATACTACCGACTACAAGGATTGGCTACACCCAGCAGAATTTCCTTGTATTGCTGAATGCTTGACTGGCCCCACAGACTATGAGATGTATACTGACGGAAGCAAGGATGGCGAATATGTAGGCTGTGCTAGTCTCATTTTTAAAACAAAATTTCAGAAGATGTAATAAAGTATAAATTTGGCCCAGAATGTAGCAATAATCAAACAGAACAATTTGCCATCCTTCAATCTCTATAATACTTTCAAAATATAAGGACGAAAGATAAAACTATTACAATACCAACGGACAATCAATGTATTCTATACATAATAAAAACAGACACTGTCAGAATCCCATCATTGAAAAAATAAGATTATTTCTAAGACATCTACAAACTGCCGATAACAATCAAATTTCATTCAAGTGGGTAAAAAGGCATTCCGAAATAGCGAAAAACGAATTGGTTGACAAGGCTGCAAAAGGGGCTTCTATGGATACTTCCCTTCCTATATCATATAGTACGATATCTAAAGAACTCTTAAAACACTTGCTAAAAACACAAGCTGTAGACCAGTGGCAGACACGTTGGAACACAATCTACAATCGTTGGAAGAAATCTACAAAACTTCATTCCAGACTTACGGACCTACATTAAATCAAACTCATGGACTAACTTTTATGTTACTCAAGGAATCACAGGACATGCGGCAGTAAATAGTTATTTCTATCGATTTAAAATAAGATATTATTTCCTATGTCCTTCTGATTTCACTCAAGAACAAAATATACACCACCTCATATATAAATGCAGACTACAGAACTGTTCTACAGACAAAAACAGTTCAGAAACTAGGTCATTGGCCGGTGGATGGTTAATGTTTGATGAACTATTTATTTGAAAATTTTCAAATATTTCTTAAAAATTCAATCATTAAAATAGAGGATACAAATATGAAATATCTTTAAACCACTAAATATTCATAAACTTTGCTCTACATAACTTTGTTGCTTGATTTTATTGAATTTTGAATTATTTATGTTATATAACATCTTATTCTTTGTTTTATTTTATTTTTCTTGTTTATTTTTATATTTTTTATACCTTTCAACACATTTAAAATTATAGTAGTGGGCTCGGGGCGAAATAACTGTGCGATACCTACCTATTAAAATGACATTGGGCTATTTGTTGCCAGTGTTTACAGTTGTGTTGTCTGCGTTTATTGCAAAAGCGAATAGTTGTTATATTTTTTTAAAATTATAAAATATTTATTTTATTGTTATTGTTTAGTGTACGCAGTGATAGTTCGTTATTAGTGTTTGGAAAATGGATTTGTTTAGTACATTTTGAACTGCGTTTTTATAAATTTCCGATTTATGGATGGCCAAGTATAAAAAACCTGCTAAAGAAAAAAGGAAGAAAATAAAAACTTGCTGTCTCTAACACCAAAATTATTAGTTTTTTTTTTTTTTTAAACCTCAAAAGGAATGTTTGGTAAGAAAATTCTTATTTAAGTCTTTCCAGTGCAAGCATACATATTGAATATCATTTTAATTCAGTTTGTTTTGTTTTTTTACCAATAATTCATTCATTCTTTCATATGTGGTGCGAAATCCCGTCACCGAGACTGGGCCTCCTCTAAGAGTTTCCGCCAGTTTGCTCTGTCTTATGCTGCAGCTCACCAACTCCGAACGCCAAGTAAAGCTCTGGCATCATGTACCACGCTGTCCAACCACCCAATCCTCGGCCTTTACCAATAATAATATTGAATATATCATTAAAAAAAAAAAAATCACTTCCATTTATTAAAATGTTTTTGTTTGTTAACCTCAATTAATGTTTCTTAATGATGAGGCCCCTTCAAAAATTCAATGGAATTATTTGTATTGTAGAACACTGCCCGGAAAAAGGTTAATAATTAAATTATAACACATAAGGAAAACGAAGGAATTGATTGAGGCTTTATAGTATCGGACTAATATAAGTACTAAATATTTCTGGAACCCCGGCTACCGAGTTGGCGGGTTCACAAGGAAAATTTCATAGAAAACATTATTTTGAACCCCGTTATTTATTTTTGTTCCTAATCCTTTTAGATTCCTTTTGAACTTGGTCTAGTGAAGTGACAATATTTTATAATAAAGATTGCGTATTGTTGGGTATACAGATAATAATGCGTATCCAGATAATTTATTGTTCTCAAACACTATAACACGATAAAGAAATACAAAACGATTCTTCAAATACTAATTGTAGCTGGAACAAGTACCTACATAATGAAAAAAAGAAATCCGAAATCGGACCATATTTCGTGAAGGTGCGTTATTGGGAGAAAAATGGAGAAATTGGCCAGCTTGCCGTCAGTCCCACAGCTCCACGAAAACTATTTGTCCGATACACCATTACTTTTTTTCATCTTAAAGCTGATTAAATTTACTACAAGAATCTATAAATGAAGTTTTAATCAAACCCCGTTAAATGTACATGCCAGCCCACTAATAAGAACGTACTGTTGTAAAATCCAAGTGTTTTTTTTTTTTTTTTTTTTTTTATGGCACATTTGTCGCTCTAACTCCTCAAATATTTGTTCGATCACAAATTTCTTTTTTCTATCTCAAAGCTGATTGAATTCGCTTTTAGATGCTCTATATGTAAATTATATTAAATCCTGTAAACCACCCAAGCTAGCACGCTAAATGTGTATGTTTTGGAAAAATATGTAAATTATGACATGTTCAGTAGACTGGTGTGGGTATTTCACGGTATTAATTATAAGTTACATATGTAGGATCTAATATTAAATTTAACCAGCTTTTATATAAATATATTTAATTTTGGATCAGACAAATTGTTTTGGAGTAATAGCGAATAATGTGCCACAAAAACTATTACTCACGCTGCCAGTAATAGAGTCGTCTGGAGAACCACGTTTTAGCAAACAATCTCATAAAAAACTACATGAGAAGTACAATGGGAAAGAAGAGACTCTCTAATCTAAGTATAATATCAATTGAAAATCAACGAGCTTCCATTTTCAAGTTTTATGACATCAGAACCTTTACAGCTAAGAAGGCTAGGAGAATTCAAGTTTAGGAACAATCTATAACCTACATGGATATGTTCTTTTATTTTCTTCTGAACTATATCTAAATCATTTTTGTTTGTTTTGTTATTAATCGTTAATTTTAATTAACAATTAGGAGGAATTGTATTTTAATGGAGGAGTGAGGAGAGGAGGTAGGGGGTGGCAAACTGATCGTTGCCCCCTGACAATTCTCCTAGTTCCGGCCCTACTACGAATAGCAGGCGAGAGCTTGGCCAGTCCCTATATATAAGGTTCTATACATTTTATAGGGATGAAAGTGTTGAAAATTAAATGTATTTAGCACTTCGATACAATAACTCGGAAATTGTTAGTTTCAGCAGATTTGAAATAAATTTGGTTCTACTTATAGTTTGGTCAGATCAATACTTTTTTAACTGTGAAGGAAGAAAAATTGGCTAAGTTGCGGTAAGTCGCACTTTTCCTCAAAAACACCCTTTTGTCTATAACAAGGAAACTTTTTGCCTAATCTCGAATTCCTTTTTTTATCTCAAAGCTGGTTAAATTTATTATCGGATACTATATATTTAATTTTAATTATGTTTCTTAAATATCGATTCTAACTCGCTGAATTCCGCATACTGTTGTGAAACCCTTATTTTTTCGGAACATTTCACGTTATAACTCTAAAAATATTTGTTCGATTCCGAATTTCTTTTATTCATCTCAAAGCTGATTAAAGTTTCTACAAGATCCTGTTTATCAAATTTTGTTTAAATTCCGTGAAACTCCCACGCATGCCCACTTAACATATCAATAATGTCATGTTTTACCAAAACATGCACATTTAGTGTGCCAGCAAGGGTATTACACGGAATATAATCAAAAGTCATAGATAGGACTTGATAGATAATTTAAATAGCTTTAAAATGAAATAAGGAAATTTGGGATCGGACAAATTGTATAGGAGTAGTAGAGAAAATATGCCAATCAAAAATAGAATTTTATAACAGTTCGCTGTAGTTAGCGTGCTGGCAAGTGTATTACACGGAATTTTATATCCATGAATAAAAATTTTATAGGGGTAAAAGATTATTGATTTAATTTTTTTTTGGGGAGGCTAAAAGGACATTAATAAGCTTGACAGGCTTACAAAATATTATATACTGAAGGTACATACATATATACTGGTACACTATTACAAGCGTGGAACATCACTAAATGATTTTTTTTTTTTTGGGGGGGGATGGGGAGCTGAATCGCATTTAGCTTATATTCGTGAAATTTGATATTGGAGTTACATACCTTTGGAACCACAATATAAAAACACTGGGCCAATTTATAAAATATTTTACAGTGAATTTACTTTAATATATTAATATATCACCTACACTAGTATGTGTCGTACATCTCAAAATATTATTTTTTTTCAGGAGATGGGAGCTGAATTGGACATAAAAAAAATTCTGATGATTTTCGTGAAAATTGTTATTAGAGTTACATATCTATGGAACAAAATTTTATAGTGGTAATACATCATTGATTTGATTTATTTATGGGGGGGGGGGGGGGGGGGGGCAAAAGACATTAATAAGCTGAACCGACTTAACAAAACTTACTTTAGATTGAAGGTACAAACATATATAGGTACACAAAATTGTTTGAATCGTTTTCATGTCCGATTCAGCTCCCCATCAAAAAAAAAAAAAAGTGTTGGTTTATATATATATAGACTCCAATACTAAATTTTCATGAGAAATCAGTGGAGTTGTTTTTATATCTGATTCACACCACCAAAAACCCCCCCACCCCCCCCCAAAGAAAATACTCAGTAATGTTTCACACCTAAAAAATTATTGGTCCAGAGGTATGTAACTCTAATATCAAATTTTATGAGAACCGGTTGATTTGTTTTTGTCCTATTTAGCCCCTCCCCCCACCCGAAAAAAAAATTGATTATGTGATGTTCCACATTAACAATAGTGTTGGTATATATGTATGTACTTTCAATATAAATCATCTTGTAAATCAGTCTAGTTTTAAAAGTTCCAGTTTATTTAAAAATTTTGAACTTTTGGTTGAACTTAATTCTACCATAATTAACCATGGTATAGTTCGAGTCACAATCTGCTTCGCTGCAGCTTCAGACATCTTGAATTGAGCTTCTATGTGTTTGGCTGATTAGTTCATAGTCAATTTTTTCTTCTATATATTCCCTGGGCTGGTCCACGTAGATTTATGAGTGTTCTTGTGAGGGCACATTGTACCAGAATGTATACCAGATAATGCATCGCAAACCATTATTACTGCTTATGCTATGCACTCCAACCGATACTTGAAACTGAGCTACCCATTCTATTTTGGTATTAAAGTCTCCTTTAATTATTTTTATATTTCAATTTATATTCATAGACGTATTCTAATTGATCGTATTAATCATCTTTTATACCTTAATTTTGATCTCCAGGAGAGCTTAATTTTACTTGCTAGTAAGTTTGTTTATCGAACTTTAACTTGTTGTCGATATGGATTTTTCGGAGCTTCTATAGACCTGGGGCTATTCAAACAATAATAAATGAAAATAATAGGTGCAAAATCGATACTAAGCTATTCAAGAAACCAGGTAGCCTGCAAATGGAGAGATGATCATCGATAAATGTACGATGTTCAATTCGTGTACAAGGTGACCTCACAAGACCACTCATAAATCCACGTGGACCACCCCAGGGAAGATATGGAAGAAAAAATTGACCATTTACTAATCAGCAAAACACGTAGCAGCTCAATTCACGGTGTCCGAAGCTGTAGAGGAGCAGATTGTGACTGGAACTATAATATGGTTAATTAAGGTAGAAATAAGATCCAAATGATTTTTAAAACTTAGACAGAATACAAAATATGAAGTCAATAAATAAAAATATTTTCAGATTGAAGCAACTTTCAAACTGGTGTTAAAAAATAAATTTGAATTCCTTGATCTTGAAAAGGTTCAAAAAGAGAAAATTGAGATGAAATGGAAAAAGAAAGAAAAGAGGTAGCCCAGAAAGTAATAGGCAATCAGGAAAAACGAAAAGCTAAAAAATGGTTGACAGATGAATGCCAAAAGATAGTGGAGGAAAAATGGCAAAGTTACCAGGTATGCAAGTTTAAAATGTCGTTTATTTCTTAAAATATATACACAGTAATTTAAAAAAAAGTATAATATATTTTATTCAAAGTACTGACCCTCGCTTTCTACACATTTTGTCCATCTCTCGGGCAATATATGGATACCATTCCAAAAGAATGCTTCATCTTTATTTGAAATCCATTCATCGAGCCATTTTCGTACGTTTTCGAAATTGTTGAAGTGTTGCTCCGCCAATGAGTGTCCCATCGATGAGAAGAGGGTGATAATCAGAAGGCGCCAGGTCAGGTGAATACGGCGGGTGGGGTAGGAGTTCCCAACCAAGCGAAGAAATCGTTTCCTTAGTCAATCTGGCTGAATGTGCAGGAGCGTTATCATGCTGAAGAATGACTTTGGCGTGCCTGTGAGCCCATTCTGGGCGTTTTTCGATCAATGCGTGACTCAAATTGATCATTTGTTGTCGGTAGCGCTCGGTATTGACTGTTTCGCCGGGTTTGAGAAGCTCGTAGTAGACTACTCCCTTCTGATCCCACCACACACACAGCATTGTCTTCTTCCCAAAACGATCCGGTCTTGCACTCGATGTGGATGGTTGTCCTGGCGTTACCCATGATTTTTTTCGTTTGGGATTCTGAAAATAAATCCATTTTTCATCGCCAGTTACAACTCGATGCAAAAAACCCTTTCTTTCGTGGCGTAAAAGCAGCATTTCGCACACAGTTTTTCGTTTTTCCATCTGTCGTTCGTCCAATTCATGTGGACACCCATTTTCCAACCTTTTGAATCTTTCCCATAGCTCTCAGGCGATCGGAAATGGCTTGCCTAGTGACATTCAACTGTTCTGCCATCATTTGTTGGGTTTGGGTATTGTCTTCGTCTAATAAAGATTGCAATTCGAAGTCCTCAAACTTTTTTGGTCGATTTTCTCGTTTTTGATCAGTAACATCAAAATCACCACGTTTGAAACTTTGAAACCAACGTTCACATGTCCTGACGGTTGGAGCAACATCGCCATAAGTCTCAACAAGAATTCGATGACATTCAGATGCCTTTTTCTTTTGATTAAATAAGAAAATCATGACATGCCGCAAATGCTCTTTATTTGGCTTAAAATTAGACATTTTTAACACCAAAGAAAGGTATGATACGTCCACGTAAACGACTTAAAAACAACTGACTTTTGTAAACAAATGACTAAAAAACAAAATAGCGTTTAGAGATAAGCAAATCCTTCAATAGGCTAAGAGCGCATTCTATTGGAATTAAAACGACATTTTAAACTTGCATACCTGGTAAAAAGCAGAAAATATCCAGGCGTAGGCCGGCAAACTGATCGGAGGGGTAAACAAATAATAGACATACAAGTAAACTAAAGCTAAACAAAATATTTAAGGATAGAAGAAATTATAAAGGTAAAAGTCAAATTATCTAAATAGTAGACAGCTTTCAATACCAAGGAAGCATAATAACCTCCATTAATGGCAAGCTCAGTGAAATCGACCAGAGAATCTTCAGCGCGAACAAATCTTTCTTCTCAGTTTTCCATGTTCTAATATTTATGAACAAATCCCAGCATATGAAACTCTATTGCTGTATGGTAGTGTCACCTGGTTTCTTACGAGCGCCATAGAGAAATAGGCTAAGAAATTTGTAGGAAAGTTTCTGAGTGTGATGTTTGGCTTAAAGTGGGACAATGCATTAAGGTTTAGAAGGATTTGGAGGAGAAATAATAATAAGTAAATAATCTCTGAAACCAAGCAGTCAGTCGCACTGAACATGAAAGAAAAGATGTTACAATAGGCCGGACATGTACCTAGATTCCATCCAACAAGTCCCCTCTTCCAAACAATGTATGCTACAGTAGTATAGTAAGCGCTAAAGTGGTACAGTAGGAAACAGGCCAAGAGGGAGACTGAAAATAAGATGGATAGACACGATATAAAAGGAAGCAGAAGATCTTCCCCTTTTTGATTGAAAAGTCATTGCTCTAGACAGGAAAAGATGGAAGAGACTGGTAGTGGAGACAGCTAAAGATCTCCAAGATCTATGAAAGCCTATCGAAAGAAAAACAATAAAACTCTATTTTAAAAATGATCACTTAGTGGTAAATTCCTGAAGAATAGGAGCATCACTAAATAGACCAAGAGGCATATATCACTCTGAACACTACTTGTATTTATAAAACATTTATATGCAGCATGCAATGTAGTTATTTGTATATTATATTTATTTATTTATTGCTTTTGCTTTAGATATCTGCCATACTAAAGCATCCAATTCGTTCGATGAAAAAAAAGCTTTAAACATTTAAAAAGATCATACATTGTTTTTCTTTCAACATTGAAAGCAGCTTGTAATTGAAATAATGATAAAATTATTATATTTAACTCACATATTAATTTCAAAGGCTGATAAATATAAGTTCCTTCAGCGCTTTAGTAGTTTAACAATTATAATATTTTTAAATATATTTAATATACACACAATATATTTTTTACACTTTTAAAATTATATTGTAACAAACACATCAGGAGTTTACATCTCACGGTTTATTAAAATGAAAAAAAGATATTTAACACAGACACACTTACAGAACAGTATTGATTATCATTAACGGCATTAATACAATATAACGGCATTTAACTACGATTTATTACACAATAAATACAAACGTTGGCATTACAACGTGTCATTAAAAAACTTATTTTTTAATTGCTGTGTATCTTCATGACTGCATACCCCAACAATTTACGTCTCCCAATAAACTTAACACACAAAAAAAACAAGAAACAAAACAAAACATAACAAATTATTTACATTCAATCTTGTTATTATACTCTGTCTCCTAGCAACGAGTAAACATTCCTTGGTGAGTCCAGGTGACTTAGGAACGAGGTAGTGCTATGTATCAAACCTATAGGGTTTAATTTAACAACAATAATATGATATGATGGGTGGAGATGATATTATATTAATATAATTAATTATTTAAAAATATCAATTGTCAGGAAACCAAGCCCTGACTGGCATCCCTTTATGTAGATTAATGCTGATCCGGACTCCAAAGAGCTGGGAAATAGCAGTAGTTTTCCTTATTTCGTTCCCCTGTCTCCTCCGCAGATGCATTCCTCCTAGAACGCTTCTTCTTTCATCAGTAATTATTCGTCTTTTCCTAGGAAAACTTTTACTTCTTTCTAGAATGTTTCCGGAAAACGTTAGCTTCACCGGAGACTCCTCCAGGACCGCTGCAATTTCCTCTAGGAAAGCTTCTTTAGGGTTTATTGGTAACTATTTTACGGCTCTACAACCAGGTGACAGGTCTTGGCCTCCTCCAATCGTCACGGTCCCGTGCAGTCGCGATCCAGTTCCTCACTCTTAGCATGTTTCTTGCGTCTATAGAGACACCATCCGACCACCTCAGCTTTGGCCTTCCTCTCCTCCTTGTTTCGTGGATTGGCTGGGTCAACAATAGCCTTGGCATTTCCCTATCAGCCATTCTGCCCTCCGTACCTCACTCGTCTTAATTTCAGAGCGTCCCACAATGTCTACATCGTCTGCGTATTACAACAATTGGACTAGCCTGTTAAATATGTTTCCATCTATCCGTAAACCCGCATCTGTTATTTCCTTCTCTAAAGCTAGTTTAAACAATAAACTGGCATACATCACCTTGCCGGAGGCCCTTCTTTGCATGGAATTCTTTTGACCTTTCGCTGTTTATCTTTATCACACATCTAACATCCCTTATAGTGACACTAAAAATTCGTATAAGTTTTTCAGGTATATTAAGGTCTCTCAGGGCACTATACAGCTTTTCACGTTGTATACTATCGTACGCCGCTTTAAAGTCTATGAACAGATGGTGTGTTGTTATTAGATATTCTCGACCCCTTTCTAAAATGGTTCGCAGGCAGAATATTTCCCTTTCCTAAAGCCACACTGGTACGGACCAAGTTCCCTTTCAGCATTTGGCAAGAGATGTTTAAATAGTACTTGGGACAGTAGCTTATATGCGCATGAAGGCAACGAGATTCCTCGATAATTATTACATGCATATCTATCACCCTTTTTGTGAATAGGACATATTATTGACATGTTCTAGTCAGTGGGCATTACCTCATTTGTCCATATATTATGAAGAAGGTCTTGAAGTGCTTTGATGAGTCCACTTCCACCATTTTTTAAGAGTTCCGCTGGCATTGCATGGGCTACAGCAGGCTTATCCTGTTTTCTTCTTCTACCTCGTCCTAGACGTAGATTCTCACCTCCTCACTAGAGACTCCTCCGTAGTTGAGAAGATTACGGAAATAGTTCCTCCACTCTGTAAGGGCTTAATACTTGTGAGTGACCAATTTACCCTATTTATCCCTGCATGATTTTAGCTTTTTCGTGAAAGGTTTCCTTTGTTTGTCGACAAGTCGGAAGAAATGCCTACTTTCCAGGCTACAGCGCAAAAATTCCATCTTCTCTATCTCCTCCCTCTCCTTCTGTCTCTTCTTCTTACGGTGTACCCGTTTCTTATCCTTTCTTTTCTTTCTATGCTCTTCGGTTGTTCTTCTAGTGCTTTTTCTAATCATATGAGAGATTAACAATTTTAATAATTAAGCTATCTATAAACCAATATTTGGGCACTCTTATATTTTATACATTTTGTTGCAGGTAAATTTATAACTTAGTGTTTTTTTGTTCTATGTACTACAGTGAATATAACTTCCCTCTTCTATAATATAGATCATATGTTTTCTACTGAATTTGTTCATCCCTGTGTTCAAATATAAAACTTAATACATTAATATCTTTTTATTCTTAAAACTTTATACCTACAACAGGTTATGGGCCCAGAAGTTTAAAAAAAAAAAGAAGAGGAGTGTAAAACTAAATACTAGGATTTTAAATAATTAAAAATTAAATCGTGGTTCGTGGCGTGTTTAAAAAGTGTCGTAACCTATCGGTCTTCTGTGATTCGTGGCGAGTTTAAAAAGTGTCGAAACATGACATTTTTTTTTTCATTTAATCACTATGAATTCCTTGGGACAGTCAGACGATGTCGCTTACATCGAGAAGCTGAAGGGAGCTAAAAAATTATCAGGTATGGAAATTACATACAGATGTTTTGTTACAATCTGCCGGACTTGATGATATTATTCGCGGAGAGAAGTGTAATTAGAAACACTTACTCAGGGTAAAGACAAAAAAGATTTTATAAGAAAAGATGTAAGAGCTAAAAAAGCCATTCTAGCAACAATTAATGGGCCATTTATGAATCACACTCTGATGTGCAAAAGATTAAAAGAAATGTTGGAAAAGATAACCATAATATACGAAAAAAAAACTGATGATCAAGTTAACCATTTGCTACAAAAGTTTAATTTTTATAGAAATTTCTACAGGTTAAAAAATAAATATATCCATCGCAAGTGGACTGCTCTATTTGGCACAAATCTGCATGTATCAGTTCAAGTGGTCTGAATGCTTTAGTTTTTTCTGAACTGGACGAAAAACGAGACAGTTTTGGTTTTAAATACACCTCACAGTTGCTATTTGTACTTTCTAAAATATTGGATAATATACCCAATAAATTTTGCTTATTTATTTGTTTTAGATTATCAGAGCTCAGTGACCCATATTCTATGCAGTATGAAGCATCTTTTTTATGTTTTACTACTCTGAGACACTAGTTTGTCTTTATCTTCTGCGCGTAAGTTTCAAAGCATTACAATCCATTTGTTTTGTTTTTTTCCTTCCAAATAGATGATCATCTTTTTGTAAGTAATTACTAACTTTTTCTTCTTTGAAAATTGCTTCGCTCCATTTTCGTTTATTGTCCTACTGAAATTATATTACTATCTAGACAGGGGGCAAGAATGACATTTTTTTAATGTGCATTCTTCTTTATCCAAAACTCCTATACCAGTGGTAGATAGTGCTTGGTTTTTCTTAGCTGGTTTTTACTTCATCCTTTTCTAATCTGAAGTAAGATAGCAAAGAGCGGATGTTTGTCATGTGGAAGGACGATCCACTGTCTATGTAAAATTTCAAATCATTATCTTCTTTGACTTCATGTTTTTGAGCGATATAGGCTATCTTTTCTTCGAAAAAAAAAAAACCAGTGTTCTGGTTTATGATAAGCCTTCTTGCAGTATTTGCACGGTTTCTGGTCATTGTAAACTATTTTAGATTTGTGGACAGTTATTTGCGAAATGTCCAAATTTGTTCCAGTTGAAACACTTAGTTTTTAATGATTTTATTACTTTTCTCAGATGTCTTAAACGCTATAAGTTCTTTTTTTTCGTTGCCTATCAAACGTTTGGACTCTTCAGAATACAGCCGCATCATTAGATTGTCTAATGCTCTATCATCTTTTGAGGTAGAATTCCATGCGGTTGTGAAAAAAATATATTCTGGGGGCAGTATGGCTAATATTTTGGAAATAATCATTTCTTCACTAATATTTTGCTTAAGTTAGTTTAATTTACACGCTAAATTTTGTAAATTACTGATGTTAGTGGCCATATCTTTTGCCTGATTGTACTCACAACTAAAAAAATTTGTAACAGGTGGTAACTTGATTTTTTTTTCTTGTATATTTTTGTTATTTTTTTCAACTTTTCTTTTGATGTCTTGCACATCAGAGTGCGATTCATAAATGGCCCATTAATTGTTGCTAGAGTTGTCAACTACGAAAAAGTGTAAATTTTTGATAATACTAAACGAGCAACAAATTCAGATATCTATCTATTTCAATAGCAGAAGGCATAAAAATTAATTTTTTGGTTATAAATTAATATTTTTACCTTCTAATATTGAAATATATAAGTAACTGTTGATATATATTGAAATTTATATTGTGTTTGATGGGTTTCCGCTCAATTAGAAAGTAATGATTTATTAAGACTATGGTTGCTCACATCGTTTTGGCATTAAATTAGTGTTTATATCTTTTGCTATACAGATATGTATGTAACTGAATTTGTTGCTTTTTTTCATAAACTGAAAATATATATTTAGTCTTCCCGGGCAAGTTAAGTCACCCAGTAAAACTGTTATTGTTTATAAATAAAATATATTTATCTTTAAGAATTTTATTGATACTAATTCATGAATTATTTTAATATATTTTGTTAAATTGTTGTTGCTTTAAGATTTTGAATTTGCGTGAAATTATTTGGATGAAATTTTATCATTTACGGGTTAATGCAGTATGTTTACTGTTAAGAGTGTTCTCTTATGTGACTTTTTTTTTTGTAATAATTGAATTTTTATGCCATCTTAGAGCAACAAATTCTGGTATAAGCAGTTTTTGAAATACTTTTTTTTTTCTTATATGGGGGAGTGGGGAGCTTAATATTAATCTGACCCCCCCCCCCCCACTTTGATGGTTAATACCTGCCAAGCAGTGCGCGCAACAAAATCCATACTACGGCAACAATGGAGGACTTTCTTTGTGAATTTTCTAGGAGACACCACCTTATCCTCTAATCGCCATTTCATCATAAGTTCTTGTAATGATTCACATTTCGCCTTGAAGATGTTATATTTTATTATCTCCTTTGCTACGTGGTCTGCGTAGGACTCATCCGCAGAGTATTCCTCCAATTCTTTTTCTTACCTTGGAATGGAATATTATAAATCTGCGGGACTCAGCCAGAATCTCTTCTGGGAAAAGTTTCTCTTCCTCTTCCGTGGAATTATCAGCCTGTCCCGCTGTCTTCTTCTTCTTTGGAGACTTTCCAGATGGTGAAGTCTCCGACGACACTACTGAGACCACGGAAATTCTACTTTTCTTATTCTCCAAGGCCGCTACCATTTTGTCCTCTACTATGAGAGCGTCGACTTGTTTTTAGCCTTTTCTGACCACCCTCTGAGGTTTCGGAACCTCCTGAATCTCCTCGAATTCGTCCGGTTGTTGGACAAATTAAAAACATTCTATATCTTTTTTTAAAAAAATTGGATGTAAAAATCCAATTTTTACGTCTTTTTTCTTATAACTTAGGGTTTTCAAAACCCTTTTTTCCCCTATTAGGGTTACGTGTTTTTGATTGTCTATTTCGCACTCTTACATCACAAAACTACCTTTATTAAAACTCCTGTCCACAACAATAACAATAAGTCTAAAAAACACAGCAATAACAACAATAATAACATTTTTTTTTTTTTATACGTGGGGAGCCCTGTGTCGCACCAATGTTCGTTGGGCCTCAACCGTACACTTACACCATTTAATAAAGAAATAATCACAACGAATTGCAACTACTTTTATAAGTAGCACGTGTAAAATACGTCTTACCTCTTTCACTTCTGAAGTACTACTGGCAGTAGGAGACAGCTGGGGATAATCCCCGAAAGCCCCTAGTCCAATCAATGAACGCAAGAAATTAAGCTTTGTCACAACTAATTAGGGGAAAGCTGAATTTTCGCAGAGAATTAGTACAGGAAGTATACACTAAAAAAACACGAAGTCCCGACCCCCACCCCTCTTGCTTTCCTCACCACCCCTCTTGCTTTCCTCACCACCCCTTCAGCAACAGTAAAAGTACAGTTCTGGTTATAGGCCGACAGCTCGAAATCTAATTATGCTGTCGGAGTGTTATTTTTTTTTTAAATTTACTCCTCCGGCATGCTGAGGTGCACAAATGCATATACTGCTGCTCATGATCATGAATAGTCATTTAGTTGAGATGCAAAAACAATGTAATAACGTTTATTTTTAGGTTATTACTTCCAAAGTGCATTTTTTTTTTAAATATATTATATATATATATATATATAGATAATATATATATATATATATATATAGTATTATATATATATATATATATATTTAATATTTACTTGTATCACAGATATAGTACAAAATTTAGCATCGAAAGTTCAACTCCAAAAATCAAAAGATCTGACTTCTGGATTTTGTTCACCACCCTTAGCTCTAAATATGATAAGAAGTCTTCCTCAAAATATCTTCGGATTTAGGAGAGAGAGGGGGTGAAAGTCGTATATTGTTAGCTAGTAGCCGATAGTAGATAGTAGCCTAGCTGTCCGATCTCGGGTTTTCATGGAATTCATTGAAAATAATATAAATTATTATAGTAAATTTTAACCACCTTTCAGAAGGAAAAAATAAATTTTGAATCGAAGAAATCTTTCCGGAGTTATTGTGACAAATGTGCCGAAAAAAATGAGTTTTTCACAACAGTACTGGTTTCTGAATATAGAATCAAATTTAGTTACTCATATATTTAGATAGAAGAAGGTATAAACATTAATTTAATGCCAAAACGATGTGAGCAACAATAGTTTGTAATAAATCATTATTGTATAATAGAGCGGAATACCTAGCAAATACGATATGCATTTCAGAATATATCAACAATTACTTATATATTTCAATAGTAGAAGGCAAAAACATTAATTTATAACCAATAAATTAATTTCTATACCTTCTGCTTTCGAAATAGAAAAATATCTGAATTTGTTGCTCGTTTGGAAGTATCGAAAATTTACACTTTTTCATAGTTGACAAGTATTTCGTTCAATTAAACCAAAATAGTCTATTAAAAAAAATTGTTACATCATTTTAGTTAAATTAATATCGTTACCTTATGTTATTGAAATATATAAGTAACTGAATTTGTTGCTCGTTTATAAGTATCGAAAAACTACACTTTTTCGTAGTTGACAAGTATTCCGTTAAATCAGACCAAAATAGCCTATTAAAAAAAAATTGTTACTGGTCATTGTTCTGGTTATAAATTAATGTTTTTATCTTCTGTTATTGAGATATACAAGAAACTGAATTTGTTGCTTGTTTTTAAGTTATGAAAATCGACACTATGTACCTGTCAATTACGTATTCCGTTCAATTATACAATAATTGTTTATTAAAAAAATATTGTTGCTCACAATATTGGTAATATCACATATTGGTTATAAATTATTGTTTTTCTCTTCTGCTATAAAAATAGATAAATATCTGAATTTGTAGCTCGATTTTAAGTATCGGAAATCGACACTGTTTGATTGACGATTGACATCGTTGATAGGTATTCTGCTCAATTGAACCATAATTGTTTATTGAAAAAATTTGTTGCTCACATCGTTTTGGTTATAAACTAAGGTCAATAGCTTCTGCTATCGAAATATATAAATATTTTTATATGTTCGCTACATTTTTCGGGTTTACATCTGTTTCCAAAACGAAAGTGCTCGTAGCAGTATTTTTTTGCATTTAGTGTTCAAACGAGATCGGGATTTAGATCGAGATCTTGATTTCGAACGACAATTTCTTACTTCTTTTTCCAAAACTGCTATCCGTTCACAAAGTTTTTGAATAGTGAAATACGACGACTGCGACATCGCGTTAACTTAAGGTGTACTGTACATCTCTAAAATTCTGTCTCAAATCTCAGATAATTTCTCTAATTCGGGTTGGCAACTTATCTAACCAAAATGTCTTTAAAATATTTTTGCTGATTTCAATTTCTGCCAGAGCCTTCATTTTTAATTGGCTGGGTGTGAGAGTACCCAATTCAATTTCACTGACTATTTTTTTTAATTATTTTTCTTCACGTTCTTTAAAAATTGGGATTGTTTGTTGAGACGATATCCCATATATTTTCTACTACTTTTAGATCTGATTGGACGATTCAATAATTAAATTTGGTACTCTCTGAAGTAACACCTGACAATTTAAATTATCCATCTACTTAAAAAAAACAAACAAATTTCTGGCTTGTCCGTCCAAAAAAGTGGAATCTTTACACCTAAACGCTCTACAAATTGTATTGTAGTGTAGTAGGGATTGACATTCGAATTTACAGTGATATTATGGTCTGGCGTATCGTTAAGATTATCATTTGATTTTTCGGGAGAATTCATTTTAATATAAATAATTTAAAGACTTAACTTACCAAAAAGATAATGTGTTCCAAAGTTTTAAATGGTCTTGGATAGGTAATTGAAGAAACGGAGATTTTCTTCCACAAATGTCCAAACAAACAAATAATGAATTTCATTTAGCACAAAAACTAATACTAAACAATTAGTTATACACAAACATAGTCTCGGGGTCACCAATTTAGGGTTCCTTGGTAACTATTTTAATAATAAAGATATCAATAGCTCAATATTTGGGCACTTTCATATTTTATACATTTAATAACAAACAAGGACACTTTATTAAACCAACCAACACATGTGATCAAAAGCACTCAGTGATGCCAGCTTCCTCCTGGAACGATGCGGTTTGCTCCTAGAACGCAGCGACATCCTCCAGAAACGCTGTGGATTCCTCCTGAAACGCGGCGGCTTCCTCCTAGAACGCTGCGACATCCTCCAGGAACGCTGAAGCTTTCTCCTAGAAAGCTGCGAGTTCCTCCTAGAACGCTGTGGGTTCCTCCAAGAACGCTGGGACATCCTCCAGTAAAGCTGGGCTTTCTCCTGGAACACTTCGGCTTCCACCTAGAACGTGGTGACTTCCTCTACGAACGCTGTGCCATCCTCCTAAAACCCTGCGATTTTCTCATAGAACGCTGCGGCTTCCTCTTGGAATGCTGTGACATTATCCTAGAATGCTGCGACTTTCTCCAAGATCGTCACAATATCCTTTAGGAAAACTGCAGCTTCTTGTTGGACCGCCTCGGATTACTCCAGGATCAGTGCTGTTTAGGCTCTCCATCTTCTAGTCCAGTGGTTGGCAAAGTGCTCTTCCAGAGCCCCATGTTGCTGCTTAAGTATGGCTCTGCCACAAATATCCAAGCTTTAATTAAAAAAAAAAAAAAAAACTTGGTCAGAAATATATTATATCTTATTTACGTCAATTAAAATTCTTCTATAAATCAAGAACATGTATATTTTGTTTAAATTAAAAAATAGACAAGTAATTAAAATTTTATATTGTTGTAAAAATGCGTAACGAACATTGAATTTAATTTTATTAGTTTTCGTAAACAGAAACACAAACCATGTAACAAGCTACCTGCTGAAATCGTTCGTAAGCTTTAAGCATACTCCAGTGTGATACAATGGTAACACAAGAATGCACGTGCATACCAAGAAGTCAAATGTAGAGAGACACTTTACAAGAAAGTATTTAGCACTAAATATCCAACCGGTGATGCAAGAAAGAAAGCAGTTCCGTTGACTTCAAAAGAGTAAAAAGTCGTCTGTGTTTAAAAACTGGATATCTTCGAGCAATATTAGTACGGTAAGTTTTGTTTTTAGCTAAGTTATTGCTAAGAGCGAGGAACCGTACACAGACGGCGCATACATAAAATATTGTTTTAGAAATCCATCTTCTTCTTCTTCTTCCTTGGCTCTACAACCGACGAGGGGTCAAGGCCGCCTGAAGCAATCCTTGCCATCCAACTACGTCACGTGCAGTCGATCTCCAGTCCCGGATTCCCAGAATGAAGCGTGCACCACTTTTAAATACAGAGTACAGAATATAGTAGAAGGGACAGAGGGACTAATGCCGTAAGGTTCCCCTGGCTCCAGTTAGGCTGGCTCTCCCCTCACCACCTTCACTCCGTGGGGCTCTACCTCAGGCTAATTTACAATTTACGAATTCTATTGGATTCCATCTAATTGTTCAGAAATTTATCACATTTATGCATGTAGGTTGGAACGTAGTTTAGTTACGAAACTAGGTAGTTTAGGGACAAAAATAAAACAAAATATTACCATAAGAATATTTGCTTATTGAAATTAGAAAACAAAAAAACACGGAAAACTTTATTTTCCAAATTATTTCTTTATTACTGGCCTTTAAAAACTAAAAATTTATTACTTTTCGATCTTATTTTATTTTATCAATGATATTTTTCAAAAAATAGTGGATTCGTACTTTTTCTATGAAAATTTTCTATTTTCCATTTACATAATTTATTTAGTCTTTCTTCACACAGTTTTTGAAGACTATATTGAAGGCACAGTTTGTCTTTTTATACCTCAAAACGTTTCGGCGTAGGTTTTAAATTTATTTTTTCTTTTCAACCAGTAGTTTTTTTTTGGTAGAAAGTGAATTTTCAGTGAAGCTTAATGGATCAGCTGTATTTCGAAGCTGAACAGATCTTTCATCAAGCAGTTTTTTTGTGCTCGTTTATGTTTTTATTAGTGATCTCTAACATTTTTTAAATTTCTGTTTATTTGGAGCCCTAATACTTTTCAATTGGGTTGCAAGCCTTTTTACTGGCCGCCATTCCTAAAATAAAAAATCCAACATTAAACTTTTAAGTTTAAATACCAACGTATGTGGGTAGAGCAGGGAGAAAGCCTAAAAAGTTATATATACCTTAATAATCTTCAATCTCAAATGATCTGGGAAATCAAAAAACCGACTGAATTGCACCTTTCTTAAAATTTACTAGAAACGAAGATCTGTCAAAATCGTCCTCTTTAAAATGTTTTGAACAAATAAAACCTGTTTTTGTTGGCTTTCATTTTCTTGCCGCAGGGCTTGGATCCACTTATTTCTTTCCTCTTCAACTGAAGGGAAGCTGAGGAAAAAATAAAAGTTAAAATTGGAACTGTTTACCTTTTATAGATTTATTTAAATCTAAAACTATATTTTTGTTTAAAACGTCGTCTTAAGGTGTTAATGTTTAATATTCGATACTAGTTTTTAAATAAAAATAATTTCAATAGAATTGGCAAATGATTTTTCAATCCTAATTGAATATACAGAATATTCTGTATTCTGTAGCTACAATACCTACTATTGTTGATATAGGAGAGTTTAACAATAAAGTTAAAAGAGCTCCACAATAAACATATTTTTATTATGGTGAAAGGGAAGGAAGATTTGTTTCTCAATTTATTAAAAAACTAAACTGTGTACGTTTAAAATGCACCAGTGAAGGGTTAGGGGTTTAAATCCTTGTTGGACGCGGCACAACTAATTGAGGAATAAAAATATAAAAAAACACACATAAACACAACAAAGACGTGACAAATACCAATGTTCCAAATAAACACGGGACAAACAGTGGTACTGACTGGGAAAGCCGGGGTTAAGGTGGTGGGGATAGCGCTCCTTGCCGGGACCCTTCTCCCCCAACCTACCCACCGCTTCTATCTTATTCTGTATTCTGTGTTCACCACAGTTCTGTGAACCACCGTCCATCTAGCGAAATCTGGGGCACCGGTCTGACCGGTTGAAAATTGTTCTTCCTATCTGGATTCCAGACTCCCTTACTGCGCCCTCCAGAGCAAAATTGGAGAGATGGCGCGCCAGACCATCACCTTGCCGTAATCTTCTGCTTCATAACAAGGTACGTTGGTTATCAAGAGGAAACGTTTTTTTTAAAATAATTTATAAGGTAAAAAAATTTAATAAATGAATAAAATAATGATAACATTGAATAACACTATATAATCCAATTTTCTCCATCAATTTTATTGTACTACTAATGTACTGTTCACTATCGGCCAAGGCCGTACAAAGCTGACGTGGTGCACCACATTTATTCATATCTCTCCTGTACTGAGGACACTTCTCGAAGATGTATCTTATTCTATGTTTTAATTAATATTTTTCTGAAGGTCTTGTACCTATTGTAATGTTTTTCTGTTATGAATGAGTATGCGTTTATATGTTATTTTTATTTTAAATATTTTTTTTTCTTATTTATTTAAAACTTGCACACAGTCATTTATTTAAAATAACCTCACGCTTTAATTAATAATAATAATAAAGTTCTTTATTTATTCTGGGAACGTAAGACCCTTAGGAATAAAAAAATGTTCAACCAAGGGTCTTCAGACTCTCAAAAATGAAATAATATTTTTATAACAAACTAACAGATAATCATAATAAAATTTAAAAAAATAAAAAAAATAATAAAAATTAATAGAAAATTAAAAAACAAAATTCTACGAAAACAAACGATTTCATCAATATAAATTGTTTATATTTTAAACAACTAAAAAGTGACAATTGAAAGTTTTTGAGGGACAGGATCTAGGTGGTTAAAGAAGAGGTATTTGAGAGTGGAAATGGTAATTAAATTTTGAGAGGCATGGAGTTCCAGAGAGAAGAGATCGTATTACGAAAGATCTGTCGATAGTGGCCGAGCAATGAGCAGGAATATACAAATCTGATTGACAAGAACGGGTTTGGTTTGGAAAGAATTAAGGATTTGAGTTAAGGAGTTCGGAAATGTAAGGTATATGATGGGATTAGACAGTTTATATGAGAAAGGATGCCAAGAAATCCACGAATGAACCACTTAACTTCTTGGATCCCGAAAATAAAACGGATGAAGCAGTTAAATAGTCGTTTGATTCTGGCCTCGAGATCTCCAGAAACACCCTCATACACATCACAGAAGTAGTGGTGTATGGAATTATGGCAAAATAAGAGAGGTAACCTGCGGGTTTCGAAAGGAAGTAGGTGGCGAAAGTATTTGAGACGCTTTTGGATAGGAATGGCGCGGCAGGATATTTCGGATACATGGTTTTTGCAGGATAGGGTTTCACAAAAAGCGACTTCAAGATTTTTGACTAAGAGGTAGAGATAGGATCACTGTCCAGAAAAACGGTGGGAATGGAGGATATGGTTTTTAAGATGTAATTCGAACCTATTACAATCGCTTTGTTCTTTTCAGCATTTAAATTTAGCTTGCTTGTTGATGCCCAGTTACATATTCAATTCAGGTCTTCCTGGACCCTTCTAGTGGCTTGTAAGAGGTCAGAGTGGGGAAAGAACAAATAAATTTGAAGACCATCGGCTCAAAAATTATATCGACAATGTTGGATGGAAAGCGGAAGGTCATTAATGTAGAAAAAGAAAATAACTTTGGTGATAGATAGGGAAGATCCTTGAGGAACGCTACAGGATAGGGATTAAGTCTTAGACGGAGTTTTATTTGGAATAACTACATACTGTAATCAATCAGAAAGGAAGGACTTAAACCAGAGTAAGGAAAATGTGGACAAGGAAAGGTTACGAAGTTTGGATGTTGTGGTCAAATTTATCAAATGCTGTGGAAAAAATACAGTTAACTCTTGGAAATCTAGTGTGGAAAATATGTCTTGAGATATTTTAAGTAGGGCGAATAGGGTAGATTATCCGGAACAGAAGCCGGATTAAGGAATGTGCGTTATTCTAGGAAAACTGAAAGTGGGGAATGAACAATGCGTTCTAGAGGTATCTATAGATTAAAGAGAGAGGAATCAGGAATTATGTTTTATAATTTTTATTTACATTTTTGTGCAAAAGATACAATTTTTTTTTTAAAGAATGGATTGTTGAACAATATAAATTATTTAAAAATCAACCTTCCAATAGGTGCAAGTATCTATCAGATACACGTAGTGGAAATGTTCTCGGAATTTAACAGAATTTAATTTATCTCCAAAATTGTAGATTCACTATCTCAGGAAGCAAAGTCTGCATATAAAACTGTAAAAGCTTTTGTTTTCCTCCTATTTTGATTGATCATCATATATTTTGTAAAATGAAAATATTCTTTTATACGCTTGTATTAACTTGAGCTGAATGTAACAGAATCTTTCGTCTTCAATTTCACCAGTTTTCAGCAATCTAATAAACTTGAAAGTTTGTACTTGTTTCAAGTACGAATTACTACACAATAATTGCTCACTTTTGTTCTAATGTTCTTAGTTTCTTAAGAAACTTAAAAATGAAAATCTCTTATTCTGCACATGGAGAAGCCACAGACTGCTTCGCACATTTAATTTAAAACTCACAACTTGACTAAGCTTCATATTTCTTAGTTTCTTTGCTTATTCTGCCACTGCCAGTGGATGTTGGCTGTACTTCATGTATCCGTATATTTTGTTTTCGCTGTATTTTCCAATCTCATATTCGGCAAAACAGGTCCCTGTGAATGGCTATTCAGAATACTTCAGTTTGATGAAAACATTATCATTGAAGAAAGGAGTAAAACGTTGCATATATGTTTGATGGCCATGACAATACTGATTGATACTAAAAAGACCTCACTAGGTATCACTAACGACAAATTGTAGTGAATAAAAACAAGCTTTTCAGCGTGTATTGACAGTAAACAGTTGTGTTTTGCTTCGAACACTAGTCCTACTACTGAGAATAGCCTTTCACTGTAAACACTGCTGCAAGGAGATGAGAGATATACCTTTACAATATTTGATAGAATTGGATATTGCTTGGCGTTAGTTGACCACCACTTGAAAGGGTCATCTTTTCGGTCCAGATGAACAAAAAAAAAATAATCTCGTTTGCTAATCTCGTCAAGAGATTGGTCTGATACTTTTGCAACTTCATCGAAGCAGTCCCAAAACCGGTTGTGCATTTTTTCACTGCCACTAACACTTTGATTATTAGTCTTCTTGGCAGGTGAAGAATAATCATTATCAATATCAATATCGTTAGCTTGTAATAAAATTATTTGTTTTGCTCTAATGGCTTGAGCTAATCCCATGAAATCGGTCTTTAATTTTGGATCTAGAAACGTTACAACCAAGTATTTGTCATTCTCTTCAAAGTCAAAACGTTGCTCAAGCTGAGTTTTTAGTGACGACCTCAATTTTAATAAGTTCGGTATTTCTATTGCAGTCTCTTCCTTTCCCAGGTATTTAATCGATGTTACTACATGTGGTATTACTTCAGATATACATGAAAGACCAGAGCTTCGAATGGTTTGAGGAGTCTGATACATTGCTCCATTAATTCCCACTGAGCTGGCTACAAGTTACTTAAGGTATCATGGTCGGTAACATACAAGGATACAGCTCGTTTCTGTTCTAAAAGTTGTTCCATCAAATAATAAGTGGAATTCCACCTAGTGCTGACGTCTTGCACAAGTTGGTGATCTGGCAAGTTAATTTCTTAACGGATAGTTTAAGTTTTTCTTGTGCAATAACAGAGTGATTAAAATGAGTTACAATCCGCCTCCCAGCAGCCGCTGTCTCCATAACTTCAGGTTCAATCATTAATTGAATCATCACAGACACCACTTGAGCCGGATATTCGGCGCTTCGGCCTAGAACCTTACGGATATCTGATATCCTGTATCCGGCCAAAGCTACTATCCGTTACATCCCTAGAAATAACACAGTAGAGCAACGATTAAATATAGAGGCTCATTAAAAATTCCATTTAGGTGGTCAAGTCTTATAACACTTGACAACGTAGAGAGAAATTTTGGATCGTTGGTGGACGAAGACTAATTAGGTCAGTAGTACGTAGATGCATGTAGAAATCACGACGTCTTGATCTACATCGGCCACGAGAGCACGGTGCTTCAATTGGCATCCAATGAGGAAGGTGGCAAGTCTCCCCATAGACCTTGGCTGGCTTTCCTGTGGCTGTCCGTAGTGCCCAAATAGTTGGTGTGATCTTCTCCGCGGGATCCGTCTATGGGCTCAGGATTGTCGTCGTTGCCCCGGTGTTCAGTAGAAGGCTTCGCAGCTGCCCATTCACCATTCCATCTACATTGGTTTCACTTGTGGAGTTGAAAAACTTTCTATGTGCCAGCGGGGCAAAGTCCAACCACTGGGTCATCGGAGACCTCAACTCCCGACATAGTCTATGGCACGATTCACGGACGCTGCGGCTGGCAGGGGGTTAGTCAAGACCCTCTTTACAGTAGTCCACCCTGACACCCAAACCTTCCGCTATTACGCTAACGGATATCCATTAACCATCGACCTCCTTCTGACACGACAACCTCATCGACTGCACGGTGACTGACTTCATCACCTCAGATCACTGGTCAGTGATATACGAATTAGAAGGAAGGAGGGACGAGCCTGCCCCAGAAAAATACATATATCAAGAAGCTGACTGAGGCAAATACAAAGCTGAAATTCGCCATAGACTACTGTTAGTGCAACCGCTACGCTCTCCGGAGAAAGTTGATGATTTCATCAACACTCTCACTGGCACCGTTCTTGAGGCTATCCCTACCTCCGTTCTTCCTCCCCTCACCTTCAAAAACCCGGGACCAAGACGTCAAGATAGCCCTCAACGCCCTTCCAATCCAGATCAGAAATCTGCTCCGCCAATGGAAAACCTCCACTTCACAGGACAAGCAGAGGGCGACACATGATGACTACCGGAAGTTCAGGAAATTAACCAGATCTGCGATAAAGAAAACTTTTATGAGCCGCCTGCACGATGGGGACCGACTCCTCTCCCCTGCCGACCAAGCGGAGCTGCTTGCAGAGCACTACAGAGAGGACATTACCAACAGGAACCTCTCCCGTCCATGGCCCAGGAGAACAACTTCATCTTCATCAGCCCTAAACAGCTGAAAGCCATGCTAAGAAGAACAAAGGGATCAGAGCTCCTGGACATGACGGGATCCAGACAGTCCTTCCTAAGCAGCCCCCCTAGAAAAGGAATAATGCGCCTCACGATCCTGTACAACTCCTCCTTGAGGTTAAGATACTTCCCTGTTCATTGGAAGCATGCAATACTGCTTCCACTCCTCAAACCGGCTTAGACAGGAGACAAGCCAGAACAATAACTGCCTATCAGTCTGTTGCCTCACCTCGGAAAAGTCTCCGAAAAAAATATTCCAAGCGCGTATCAGTACTGAACTCCACTTGATGAAGCTGCAAACTGAGGCGTGATCAAGCTTCAATAGGAATTCTGCAACAGCTCTGATCTCCATAGACTACACATAAGCATTTGATTCCGTATCTCACGGGATCCTATGCAGAAAACTTGAAGATCTAGAATGTCCCGAGCAACTCTAGCCATTGTCTTCTTTCTGAGTGAAAGAAGTCTCGCTGTGCGGGTTAGTGACGTCCATTCACATTTAGTACCTCTCACTTGCGGTGTGCCACAAGGAGCAGTATTATCCCCAGTGTTGTTCTACATCTACAATGCTGAAGTGGTTGGCAAAAACTACGGTAGGGCGAAAGTAGACGCTTTTACTATATTGCCATCACTAGCAGCAGCATGAACCCCACTACCTAAGGCCGAAACGGTCTGCGCAGTAAATCGAGCCATACGGACTGCGTAGTGTTCTTACACCAGCGTGGGAAAAAGACAACACTGTCGAAGATCCTGCGAGTGGCAAACGCCACCATTGCCCCCTGCAAATCCATCGTCTACTTTGGCGTTACCATCGATAGAGGGCTAAAATTTTCAGGGTATACCGCAAAGTGAGAAGAATATCCTAATATCCGGTTTGAGGAGTGGAAGCAGTATTGCATGAACCAATGAACGGGGAAGTATCTTAACCTCAAGCAGGAGTTGTACAGGATCGTGAGGTGCATTATTCCTTTTCTAGGGGGCTGCTTAGGAAGGACTGTCTGGATCCCGTCATGTACAGGAGCTCTGATACCTTTTGTTCTTCTTAGGATAGCTTTCAGCTGTTTAGGGCTGATGGACATGAAGTTGTTGCCCCGGGCCATGGACGGAGAGGTTCGGCATCGGTGGTCCTGTTGGTGATGTCTTCTCTGTAGTGCTCAGCAAGCAGCCCCGCTTGGTCAACCGGGGAGAGGAGTCGATCCCTTTCGTGAAGGCGGATCATAGAAGTTTTCTTTATCACTGATCTGGTTTGTTTCCAGAACTTCCGGTAATCATCATGTGTCGCCCTCAGCTTGTTCTGTCAAGTGGAGGTTTTCCATTGGCGGAGCAGATTTCTGATCTGGGTGGTAAGGGCGTTGAGGGCTATCTTGACGTCTTAGTCCCGGGTTCAGAACCACCTGTTTTTGAGGTTCCGCTTGCTCAATATGAGAGCCATGATATAAGGAGGGAGTTTTGGAGGTGAGGGGAGGAAGAATGGAGGCAGGAATAGAGGTGTGGGCAGCCTCGAGACCGGTGTCAGTGAAAGTGTTGATGAAATCATCAACTTCCTCCGGAGAGCGTAGCGGTTGCACCGACATTAGTCTATAGCGAATTTCAGCTTTGTATTTGCCCCAGTCAGCTTCTTGGTATTTGAATTGTTCTGGGGCTGGCTCGTCCTTCCTTCTTTCTAATTCGTAGATCACTGGCCAGTGATCTGAGGTGATGAAGTCAGTCACCGTGCAGTCGATGAGGTTGTCGAGTCAGAAGGAGGTCGATGTTTAATGGATATCCGTTAGCGTAACAGCGGAAGGTATGGGTGTCAGGGTGGACTACTGTAAAGAGGGTCTTGACTAACACCCTGCCTGCCGCAGGGTCCGTGAAGCGTGCCATAGACGATGTTGGGCGTTGAGGTCTCCGATGACCCAGTGGTTGGACTTTGCCCCGCAGGCTCATAGAAAGTTTTTCAACTCCACAAGAGAACCCTGTGGACGTCGATATACCTCTGTGATGATGGTTTGCTGTCTCATCAACACCTGAACAGTCAAGTAGCTAATACGTCTGGAGAGTGGCCTGCATCGCGACTTCCCAGGGAGGAGGGATGTCACCCCAATGGTGTCTTATGGTATCCCAGTAATTGAAGGAGGTGATGGAAGGGGAGTCTGCTGGTATGGTAAGGCAAGGGAAAACACCCTGTGGCGCTGAAGCAGATGAGGTGGCGGCTTGCCGAAACTCTCCCGCCTGTCGAGCTCTCTCTCCGACTGTCTGGATCCCGTCATGTACAGGAGCTCTGATACCTTTTGTTCTTCTTAGGATAGTGTTACCACAAGTACTTGTACAAGTAGGACAGTAAGTGTCAGGCTAGCTAATGGAGAAGGGGGTGGGGAGAATTAGTCAGGAAATGAGAATGAGCCAAAAAAAAAAAAAAAAAGAGAACCCAAAAAAAACATACCCAAAATATTGTGAGCGCCACGTCGTTTATTAATGGTAAAACGACGAAAACCTAAGATAAAAAAAAATATAAGAGAACAAAAATAAATAAGGTTAAATAAAATCAATAACAATAGCCCCAAAAAAAATATTTTAAACTGTAAAATCTTCGAAGAAAGGGTAAGGAAAAAACAATAGATGTAGTTTAACTCTTAAATATACTTCCACCAATGATTGCGATGAATTAATCAAAACAAAAAACCCATTAATGTTGAAACATAAAAATAAAATAAAATTATTTTAATTATAATTTTGTGAATATCACCTGAATGAGTCTGAATTCAAAAGTCACCACCAGTGCACTCAATCCTTAGAAAAGGACCTGACCATTTCCATAAATCTGAATGTATAAACCATTAAATGGTAACACTTATTATTTTTACTCAATAATCAAAATTAGCTCTCCCTTCAATGTTGGTCTACACTCTTTTCCTGGTTTTGTTTTTAATTGATTTGAGAGCCAGATGCAAAAGGAAATTAAAAAAAATAATTTAATAATGTTGTCAACGAGAATGAAAGAAAAAAAAAATAAAAACACCAATTTGTTAATAAAGTAAAAATTGGACCATATTTATTACTGTTAACGAAAATTATTTTTATTATATTATGATTATCAAAATTCTAATTTTTTACAAAATTTACAAAATTATTAAACAAACAATATCTAATATTGCTTTGAAATAGGTGGTCCAAAAATATATAAATATTTGCGAGCTCGCTTTCAAAAAAAAAAAATATTACAAAATAAACAAAACAAACAAAAGTTAAACAATTTCTCTCTTTTAATACTAATTAACCAAAAATTCAGCAACCATTAAATAATTTATTGTTTGATTTCTTTTCTGGGTACCAGCACAAATAAACAAAAATAAAATAAAACTTAGCTGGGTGCACCCTTCGGCGTTAACGAGCGATGTATTGGTATCAAGGGACGGCCCACCATTTCTTCTGTCTTCTTCTCCATATTTTGTTGTTGAGTCCACTTAGAGCTGTAGATGACGGTTGACTCATAAATTTTCTTTTCTTCGATGAATATAAATCCCCTGGTCGGGTAACAGGAATCCAAAATTCCAATATTTGGAGTCCAATTTCAAAGAAAGAAATGAAATCCGGCCTTGCCGTTTAATGAGCGTCTGTCTCCTAACTCAACACAATCACTTCGCCCCCGTGATGGACCTGTCTATCTTCTTTTGTTTTGGCTTTTGTTTTTTGTTCCGTCGCCTATTATTATCACTCTTAATCTCGTCGGACGTATTTTATCAAACTTTTAATTCTGGTCTTATTTTAGCATCACAATGTCATTTACCTTAATAAAATACAATATTACTTATTTTCTGTAATGAAAATTTATTAGTTAA
Source organism: Euschistus heros (assembly GCA_003667255.2). Classification (NCBI taxonomy): domain Eukaryota; kingdom Metazoa; phylum Arthropoda; class Insecta; order Hemiptera; family Pentatomidae; genus Euschistus; species Euschistus heros. The sequence continues at coordinate 120,488 of RCWM02001087.1, forward strand.
AAAAAAAAATGGAAAAAATTTATTGGCAAAAGAAATTGATAATTTAATAATTCGTGGATAGGGGCATCACCAACATTGTTTTTATTTTAACATTCAGCTTTCACTATTTCATCTTCTTATTAAAGCAATTGAAAAAAAAAGG